>JANAVB010024998.1:3124610-3207223 GCA_029216955.1 Iris pallida
GTCATTCTTTAGATCAAATAAAGGGGAGGGAGAATGCCATTATCCGTTTCAAAATAGACGGAGAATGCCATTCTTCGTCTCAAAATAGACGGAGAATGTCATTCTCCGTTTGTTTTAAACGGGGAATGGCATTCTCCGTCTCTTTTGACCCGGAGAATGCCATTCTCCGCGTCAGTAAGACGGAGAATGCTCATTCTCTAGGTCAAATTACAAGGAGAATGCCATTCTCCGCGTTTTTAATACGGAGAATGCCATTCTCCGAGTTAGCAAGACGGAGAATGCTCATTCTCCGCGTCAGTAAGACGGAGAATGCTCTTCTCTAGGTCAAAATACAAGGAGAATGACATTCTCCCTTTATTTTGTCCCGGAGAATGAGCATTCTCCGTCTAAGTAAGGCGGAGAATGCCATTCTCCGTCTCATATTAGGCGAAGAATGTCATTCTCCGTTTTGTTTAACACGGGGAATGGCATTCTCCGTCTTTTTGACCCGGAGAATGGCATTCTCCGCGTCAGCAAGACGGAGAATGCTCATTTTCTAGGTCAAATTACAAGGAGAATGCCATTCTTCGCGTCAAAATAGACAGAGAACGTCATTCTCCGTTATAGAATGGAGAATGGCATTCTCCGTGTCAGTGAGACGGATAATGTTCATTCTCTAGGTTAATGCAAGAAGAAAGTTCATTCTCGTCTATTTTACAGACGGAGAATGTCATTCTCGTCTCATATTAGGCGGGAGAGAATGCTCGTTCTTTAGGTCAAAAACACAGAAATGAACATTCTCCGTGTGTTTAAACACGGAGAATGCCATTCTCCGTCTCAAAATAGACGGAGAATGACCATTTCTAGTTCAAATGACACAGAAAGGGCATCCTCCGTGTATTTATAGACGGAGAATGATCATTTTCATTTGCCGCGTCAATATAAACGGAGAATGAACAAGACTCAAAGTTTTACCTTTTTTCTTCCCTCTTCTTCATCTTCTTCTTCTCCCCTGCTACTGCTTCTTGTTGTTCTTGATCTTGTTGTTGTTTCTCCGTGTTCTTGTTCTTCTACTGGTTCTTGCACTTCTTTTCTTTTTGAGCGGTTCGTCTACGAGCAACCCTCTTAACTTTCTTCCCTCCTTTCTGTTGTTTTCCAACTACTTCTTCTCCTTCTTCTCTAACTTGGTCTACTTCCATTGCTGATGATTGCGACATTGTGATGGAGATTCGCTGGCGATTTTTGTAAGAAATTTCTAAGATTTTTGGAGGAGATGACCTAAAATCGCAACAGAACAGAGTATGGAAGAGGAGGGAGCGATAGAGACACTTTTTTGAAGAGTCTGGAATCGAACCGTTTTTCATAAAACTTGCTGGGTTTGTTGATATTCTTAATAAATTAGAAGGGCAAAAGGGTCATGCCGTGCCCTTTTTTATTTTTAAGTTAATGCTGGGCACGCGGATGAAAGTTTATTTTGGGGTGGGTTTTTCATAAAACTTTTTAAATTTTTGGGCATTTCATAAATTTCCCAAATATGTCAGGATATTTGAAAAGGAAAATAATTACTTCAATATGAGAAAGTGATTCGTTACTTGGATTAATGGAATCACTTTCTCTTCTAATTTTTCTTCCATTGGAAATCACTTTCTTTTCTCTTCAATCCTTTGGCATCCAAACATAGAAAAATAATCATTTTTTTCCAATTCGGAGATTCCACGAACCAAACGAGGCCTAAATGTAACAGGAATTCACGCAGATTTGTTTCGAAAAAATTTCACTTGTGAATAATGTTAGCATTTTCTTGTTGTTTCAAACTCATCCAGTCATGAAACTTAATTCTCACCCTTTTGCCACTTGAGTCAAATTTTGGAAAATTTTCACTTGTTAATAATGTTAGCATTTTCTTATATATATAATATATATATATATATATATATATATATATATATATATATATATATATAGGGTTCGAACTCATCCAGTAATGGAACTCAATGACCCTAGTCTAGTGGTAGCGGTGAGGCATGCGACCCAAGTGGTTAGAAGATCGATTCCCAGTGGGAGACGTTCGACACAATTACCATTTTCGTATATTTTTTTTTTGAAGGAATGGGTACTTCTTATTGATAAATGCCAAAAAATTGTACAATGATCTCGTGACCGAGCTTCATCACTCCAGCATCATATGCCCTCTATATATTTGATATCATATCCATTTTCGTGTATATATATATATATATTTTTTTTTTTCGTGTATATATATATATATATATATATATATATATATATATATATATATATATATATATATATATATATATATATATATATATATATATATATATGAGTTAATTATCCAATCGGTACCTAAAGAATGTAGTAGTTGTCGTTTTAGTGATCGAACTTTTTGTGGTTAATTAGGTATCTAAGTTTTGCATTTTGGTTTAAATAATGTCTAAAATAGATTTCGTTTTTATTTTTGGAAAAAAATCGATAAAAATGAACATGTGATGGTCACGCGTCTTACTTTTCATAGTCATGTTTTTGTTTTTCGACTAAGAATATTGGTGTTCAAAGATATTATACATAAACAAATAACTTTCGACGAGTACAAAATGACGGCTCTACAATCAATTATAGCCGGCGTATCGGCTGGACATGACAAAAATAGTCCTAAAAACAAGACACGTGACATTACATATCCATTTTATCAATTTTCATCCAAAATACCAACGAAATCAGGCACTCTTTAAACAAAAAATGTAAAGCTTAGTTACCAAATTAATCACACACAAAAAAAAATCGATCACCAAAATGACGACAATGACATTCCTCAGACACCATTTGAACAATTATATATATATATATATATATATATATATATATATATATATATATATATATATATATATATATATATATATATATATATATATATATATATATATATATATATATATGCTCTAAAATGGATATGTAATCTCACCCTATGTTTTATGGATTGGTTTGGAATTTAGTGGTTGAGATTAAAAGGTGTAGATCCCATTACCTTTTAAAGTTATGTAATCTCAACCATGCAATTTCAATCCAACGTGTATAACATAGATCGGTTACATAATACAAAACCAGCCAGTTAATTTGTTGAGGAATATTTATAAAAGTTTTTCGTATGTGTATGTTGGTTGTGTTTGTGTCATTGTGTGTATGTATTTGGGGGTGTGGGTGGGGTGGGGGGGGGGGGGGGGGGGGGAAGTGTTAGGATCACACATCAGAAATTTGGTAAGATTTAACCATTTAATTGAAGGAATGAGAGATTCAAACCCCATGACTCCAATAAATTGTTAGTTAATCAATGTAGTCGAACTAATAGAAATGTGCCAACATATATTAAACCTCTTAACAATCTTGATCATTAATATGAACTTAAGAACTAAGAATAATTACACATAATAAAACATCTTTGAAACGATAGCAATAGATAGTGTATGATTGTTCTGTGTTGTTTTTTGTACTTCGTTTCTTATCCATTTTTTGTTTGTTTGCGATGTTATTTCTCTTTATAGATAGATTCATACTTGATTTTCTACTCAATATTGTAACCTTGAATGATGGGGGGGGGGGGGGGGGGGGGGGGTGTTAGAATCACACATCAGAAATTTGGTAAGATTTAACCATTTAATTGAAGGAATGAGAGATTCAAACCCCATGACTCCAATAAATTGTTAGTTAATCAATGTAGTCGAACTAATAGAAATGTGCCAACATATATTAAACCTCTTAACAATCTTGATCATTAATATGAACTTAAGAACTAATAATAATTACACTTAATAAAACATCTTTGAAACGATAGCAATAGATAGTGTATGATTGTTCTGTGTTGTTTTTTGTACTTCGTTTCTTATCCATTTTTTGTTTGTTTGCGATGTTATTTCTCTTTATAGATAGATTCATACTTGATTTCTACTCAATATTGTAACCTTGAATGAAATAACAAGGGGCGAAATTTTGTTGTTAGCTAAATTGTCTATTCGAATGACATCGAAATGACTACAACTGAGTTTTTCTTTTGTGAAAATGTGTTGGTCTTTTTTTTCCTCCTCCCGTGCAGACTCAGACTATATCACGTTTATCAGGTCTCTGATGTTGTGGGATCATGAGTGGAACGACTGCACGTCCTTACGATATTTCATCATTGTCATTGCACATCTGTCAACACTGACATCCTCTCGGTCGTGCACGAGATAAGAGACGTCCACGGACCGCTCGTAGAGTATATAAAAAAAATAATGGACTCAAACCATCATGCATGTAAGATCAATTTTTCGGCATCCTCATCGAATGCATTATGTTAATCATGTGGCCGCTATTTTGACGGTCCAAAGGATATGACTAGCAAGGGGCCAATAGGGGACTGCCATGTGGTGCGGACAACGGTCCAATGGACGGTGACCGTCAAAACCTTATTTTCCTATTAATTAACATAATATTAAGGATATTTTTGTAAGACCAAACAAGTTTTTGAATGCATACATGACATTATGAATTTTACAAGGGTATATACAAACGCAAACCAGTACTTCAACAAATAGTATATATATGATGTTACATGTAACAAAATCCAAAAAATGTGCCAAGAAGAAAGTTGAGGATACCGCAAAATGTGTGGCATTATCCAGTTAGGGGGTTAAGGAATAGTAGGAGGTGGTGCAAAACAAGTGATGAGTTTGTTTTCACATTCCTCTCTTTCCTATCCACTGTTCACAGGGCACAACTCACTCCACGTCAACTACTCCAAATTTCTTGGTGAGTTTGGAGGCTCTGCCTCAGCTTGCTCTCTACAGCTGCAAGTAGACGTCGGAGTTCTTCTGAGCCACTGGCTCCAGTGCAAGTGTTCTGGGTGGGCCTCATTGGGATATCTTAGCTAGGGTTTGGTTGGTGATTGTGTTTATGGCATATATAGTGGCAAATGGCAGTTGAGCCTAATACTCTAATGAAAATATTTTGAGTTACCAATCTTCAAACCTAAACACCACTATCCTTTAATATATATATATATATATATATATATATATATATATATATATATATATATATATATATATATATATATATATCATTGATTCCTTTACATGGAGACCAATCCATGATCTAAAATTTGGAGAGTGGCACTAGTTTTCCCAGTTAATATGATGAAGCCAACTAGTGGTGAACATTATTTAATTTTGGATCAAAATTGGCACCGAATCGAACCGATTAAAATAATGGTGAATAAAATTTATATATATTAATATTAATATCAATATCAATATTAAAATTAACATTAAAGGATAATGGTTAAATTAACATTAATATTAACGTTAACATTTAATTTAAAATTAAAATTAACACTAATATAATTAACATTCACATTAGACCGATAGGGAGGTAATGATGAGCTCCTGCGGAAGGAAGCGAGGGAGGACGCTTAATTCCGTAGCTAGTGCCAGTGCCGGTTCCAGTTCCAGAGAAAGGGATGGTGGGCAGGATTCGAAAGAGGGCAATAGCTTCATTTAAATAGCAAAACGAAGGCCTCCTAGTCCCCGGTTGCTTGCTTTAGTGACGTTGATTTTTAGATGAGTTCGGAAATATAGTAGAGCTCAGGGCCCCTTGTTCTTTCTCTCGTTACAGACCAGACCATTACCGAGATAGGGTAAGAAGCGGTAGATCGCAGTTTGAGAGGGAAGAAAGATTAGGACTTGAATTTCAGTCTTCTTTAAGTCTGAGACTCTCTTTCACTCGTTTTCAAAGATTTTTTGTTAGGCGAGCAATGCTTTTGGATTTTTTTGACCGGGTAGACTAGTCAAAGTCGCAGAGAACTCATACCGTACGTTAAGCCTATTGTATAAATATAAATATAATTAACATTCACATTATTAATATTAATATTAATATAATTAAAATTCACATTCACATTAATATTAATATAATTAACATTCACATTCATATTATTAACATTTAACTTAAAATTAATATTAATATTATTTATTAAATCTTTTATGTGATCATTTATTTCTAGGCAAACATATTTGACAAATTGTTCCTAGACAAAAATATGCTAAGTTATTATTTATCAAATCTTTTATGAGATCTTTTATTTATAACTATTTAAATTTTTTCTTCCAAATCACTATAATTTTTATTGGTCCACATGGAAGCCACCTAGGATGGCTCATATATATATATATATATATATATATATATATATATATATATATATATATATGTGTGTGTGTGTGTGTGTGTGTGTGTGTGTGTGTGTGTGTGTGTAAATGACCTCTAGCCTAGAAAGAACAAATAGGAAAACAAATTGATCCATATCTTTTTTTTTTAGTTCATATAATATAAAATAAACTTTGATACTCAAAGAAGTATGGGAAGGTAAATTATTTTTGGAATCGCTTCCACTGGGATTCAAACTCCTGACCACTCGAGCCGCATGTATCTCTCTTAACCACTAGACTAGAGGTCATTTATATATATATATATATATATATATATATATATATATATATATATATATATATAATTTATTTTTTGAAGCAATGGGTACTTGTGGGGCTCGAACTCCCGACCACTTGGACCATATATATATATATATATATATATATATATATATATATATATATATATAATGCCCAAAAAATGAAAAAGTTTTATGAAAAGTCCACCGCACAACAACATTTCTTCGCGTGCCCAAAATTAGCAGAAAATATATAAAGGGGGTTCCGAATGACATTTTTGTCCTTCCTTCTAATTTATTGAAAACATCCACGAAACTGCTCTTAAAAAAATGTTTTGATACTTCCTCTTCTTTCATACATTACTCACTTTCGAATCTAGGTTTTCTCCTCAAAAATCTTCAAACCTTACTTCAAAAACTCGTCAAAAATTTCGAAAAGGTCAACAAACGGTAAAACTGTTAAAACGGAGGTCCAAAAATCATTCTTTCGCGATTCTAAAATTTCGGAAGGCCGACTAACGAAGAAGCTATTAATCTCCTTTTCCTCGAAAATACGCTCCTTTTGCGATAAACCGGACCTCGTTTCGACCTCCCAGTCAAAAGTTATGGCCCTTCAAAGTTTTAACTGGCCATAAAATGCAGAAGAATGATCATTCTCCGTGGTAATATTACAGAGAATGGCCATTTTTCGTGCTAAAATCACGGAGAATGGCCATTCTCCTTGTTAAATTGACAAAGAATAGCCATTCTCTGTGTTAGAATGACAATTTAACAAGGAGAATGACTATTCTCCGTGCTTAAAACCACGAAGAATGGCCATTCTCCTTGTTAAATTGACCAAGAATAGCCATTCTCCATGTTAAAATGACGGAGAATGTGTCACTCCCCGCTCCCGCAGGAGCGATCGTCCTTGCTAAGGCGTGATGCCGCACGGGCCTAGGTTGCGCCCGTGCAAGGCTATGTCCAGAAACGGCCGATTTGAGCTAGGCCACAGAGTCGCACAGAGTGTCCCCATTTGCAGCGGAAAGTAAATGAACACAAATTGAAGCAAATTCAACTCTTTATTGATATTCAAGAAGTTTACAAGCGGCGCTAGGCCGATATTACAATCGCTCAAGCTCTCTCTCTCTCAAACATAAAAGACGTGCCAAGTGGCTTACAACATAGAATGATTCATGGCGATGTTCCGATACATTATGTCCTGTATATGGTGCTCCAGCTCCTTGCAACGCTCCAAGGCCCCAGAGATAGCTCCACGCCTTAGCACGTTCGAGGGAAGCTCCGCACCCGACGACATCTCCTGCATCCTGCAAGCAGACTGTGGGATTATCAGTACATTGTTATGCACTGGTGGGGAGGCTAGCTCGCCCACAATGCTATCATTACCAAACACGTTCTATTTACTTTTGTGCACCGTCTATCATTCATTGTCTTTCTAATCTTGCCTTAGGATCAGTTTCATGGCATATTTCATAGCCTATCTCGTGTTGCCGAATACAAGTGTCGCATGGAAATATATGCATGACTTACCCATACTTACCGTCCGACCTTTCCTGTTCAATGTAAATCAAGTTAGTCAACAATTCATATGAAATAACTTAACGTAGTTCATGTAAGCATTCAATGTCAAGTGCGTGTCCTTGCCTCGGGTTCTTGCACGTCGTGGGCACGTTTTCTAACTCGTTTGCTCGAAGTACTCTTGATCATTTTGTGTGTTATATTCAAGCCTATTCAGAAAGTGCTTTGTACAGTTAACTTAGACTACTTTGATTTCAATGCAAGGACTTGCACGTGGATTGCCACCAGCAAAGCCCACTTAAATCTATATGCACCGGTCGCTGGCATCACAAGCCATTTTGGACAATCCAAGCCGTGGTATTTCTCAACTAGCGTAGGGTGAGGACTGGCACACACCCCGTTAGTCTCTTGAAATACTCCTGCACTTACGTCCCCGGGTGGCCAAGTCCGCACCCAGGCAGCCCGTAAGCCATGACTTGATTCTGCCTAGGCCGGCCACGATCCTCCCTTTGATCATGCCGCGGAATCCGTATCACCCGTGCACGGGTCCGTCCACGACCATTTCGTATTTTATTGTCATAGGCTAACCCTTAGCCACAATGAGTTATCGACCAGGTTGGCGTCCGTGCAGCGCGGGTAGCGAGCCCCGTTGCACGTGCCCGTCATACCTGTCGCTAACCATTCCTTTCTCTCTTATCTTTTATTCATTCTTCCTTTTCTTTCTTTCGCTTGTCCGTTCGTTCATGGATTCATTCACACATTCATTCATTCATTCGTTGATTCATTTATTCACTCATTCATTCATTCTTTCATTCATACATTATGCGACTCCCCGTGCGGGAGTCGCCTTGGCGACCTATCGGTCCCGAAGTCTTTCAATGTTGCTATACTCTACTCGGAACGACTATATCGATAGTCTTCCGTTTCATTGTTGTAAACCATTCATTATTTCATTATTGAACGCATAAGGGACATGAACGTAAGCCTGTGCCTTAGCACGAGCGTGGAGCGCAGTGCGAGAGTTCTCACATTTTTCATGTTCTTTTCCATATTCTATACAAGCATACAAGTTGGGATTATTCCCTTAGCTAGGTGCGTTGAGTCATTTATTAGCATGTACAGTATTATCGCCTAGCGATTCTCGTGATAGTGTCCGCATTGTTAAGTGTCTAGGCTAAGCAAAGACGGGTTCATCGGAGCCACCCACCTTAGCGATGTTCGCATCGGCCGAGCGACACTCCAAGTGCGCCTTTGAAAGTCTAAGTCTGGATTCATCTTGACGGGCTAATGTAGCCTTGCATCGATTCTTCATCAGGTCGATGCCAACTCTTCGGGTCGACGGCTCGTTTGAGTCGTTGCATTTGCCGTTTGAATCGGCGTTCCGCTAGGACGGAGCGGGTCATTACAGAATGGCCATTCTTCGTCATTTTGACACGGAGAATGGCCATTCTCCATCATTTTGACATGGATAAGACCATTCTCCATCATTTTGACATGGATAAGACCATTCTCCGTGGTTTTAGCACGGAGAATGGCCATTCTCCGTCATTTTAACACGAAAAATGGCCATTCTCCATCATTTTGACATGGATAAGGCCATTCTTCGTGGTTTTAGTACGGAGAATGGCCATTCTCCGTCATTTTAACACAGAGAATGGTCATTCTCCGTCATTTTGACACGGAGAATGGTCATTCTTCGTGGTTTTAGCACGGAGAATGGTCATTCTCTGTGATTTTAATACGGAGAATGATGGAGAACAGTCGACAGAAACCTAAAACCTATTTTTTTGTGAAAAAAATTTGTTAGGAACAAAAATTCAAGAGTTTTCGTTATTCTTTCAAAACGATGCTAACTCTTATGGAAAAGAAAAAGAAGATCTTCTCTCCACAATTGACCTAATCGCCGAAAAACTTCAAATCTCTCCACGATGATGATGATGATGAGCGATGATCGGAGTTCGGCTGAAGAAAAGCACAGTGAACTACGAACGATCTTTGCGATCTCTGCTGAAGATGAGAGCAATAAAATTCAGATATCTCGTGAAGAAGAAGACGAAAATCGCAATCCAAATCTGAGTTTGTGCGAAGGGTAGTTATGGTTTTATAAAGATGGCAATTTTGTAAATACGGAGCATCTAAAGAAAATTTTGGAATATTTAACGTGGAAATATATAATTCTGGACATTTCATAAAACCCATTCTGCGGGTAGAATTTTCATACAAACCAATTCCGAAATTAGATTTCTCAACAATTTTCAATATATATATATATATATATATATATATATATATATATATATATATATATATATATATATATATATGGCGCGCACACAAACACTATATAATGCAAATGAGCTGTAACAGACAAACACTTCAAAATACAAATCATGCACTCATAAAACCAATTTGTACTGAATATCCTGGACATTTTGCTACCGACGTTAATTGCTAATAATAACAATTTTTCCTACTTTCATAATTCAAAAAAAAAAATGCACTCTAGATTTTACAACAAAGTGTACCAAGTTTATAAATCCGAAGGAAAAGAAGAAAAAAAATAGTACATAAATTTGGAACAAGTTCAAAATACTTATTAGTTGCAAATTATCCATGTGTAAACTACATGGGTCGATTTGGTTGGACGTCAATTCAAGAAGCACATGCATGCCGCTTAGATTGACTGTCTTGATTGGTATGCAGAGAGAAGGCAGACATAGAGTAGTTGTCAGCAAGTTCTCGAACATATCCGATCGGATCTTCATATAAATCTGGAACTAATCAAGGATTCCAACTGGGATGGCGGTGCCGACGATCCGTAACTTGGGCTTAATTTGGCTAATCATACTTATGATATTTTGGCAATCAAAATAATTCCTAGTTGTCACAATCTGTGCTTCCGACAATAATTACGCAATGGTCTAGTTTGGTTAGCGGGAAGGAAAGGAAAGGAAATTAATTTCTTGTTATTTTTTTTGGAAAATTATAATTCACATTCATTTCTTTTTTCGTGTTTGAAAAGGTCCAGAAAATTGAGTGGAAAAGTGAATCCCTAGATGAGTTGAAGGAACCACTTTTCTTCCAATTTTTCTTGGAAAAATTTATGAAATGCCCAAAAATTTAAAAAGTTTTATGAAAAATCCACCCCAAAATAAACTTTCATCGCGTGCCCAGCATTAACTTAAAAATTAAAAAAAGGGCACGACATGACCCTTTTGTCCTTCTAATTTATTAAGAATATCAACAAACCCAGCAAGTTTTATGAAAAACGGTTCGATTCCAGACTCTTCAAAAAAGTGTCTCTATCGCTCCCTCCTCTTCCATACTCTGTTCTGTTGCGATTTTAGGTCATCTCCTCCAAAAATCTTAGAAATTTCTTACAAGAAATCGCCAGCGAATCTCCATCACAATGTCGCAATCATCAGCAATGGAAGTAGACCAAGTTAGAGAAGAAGGAGAAGAAGTAGTTGGAAAACAACAGAAAGGAGGGAAGAAAGTTAAGAGGGTTGCTCGTAGACGAACCGCTCAAAAAGAAAAAGAAGTGCAAGAACCAGTAGAAGAACAAGAACACGGAGAACAACAAGAACAAGATCAAGAACAACAAGAAGCAGTAGCAGGGGGAGAAGAAGAAGATGAAGAAGAAGGGAAGAAAAAGGTAAAACTTTGAGTCTTGTTCATTCTCCGTTTATATTGACGCGGCAAATGAAAATGATCATTCTCCGTCTATAAAATACACGGAGGATGCCCTTTCTGTGTCATTTGAACTAGAAATGGTCATTCTCCGTCTATTTTGAGACGGAGAATGGCATTCTCCGTGTTTAAACACACGGAGAATGTTCATTTCTGTGTTTTTGACCTAAAGAACGAGCATTCTCCGCCTAATATGAGACGGAGAATGACATTCTCCGTCTGTAAAATAGACGGAGAATGAACTTTCTTCTTGCATTAACCTAGAGAAATGAACATTATCCGTCTCACTGACACGGAGAATGCCATTCTCCGTCTATTTTATAACGGAGAATGACGTTCTCTGTCTATTTTGACGCGGAGAATGGCATTCTCCTTGTAATTTGACCTAGAAAATGAGCATTCTCCGTCTTGCTGACGCGGAGAATGCCATTCTCCGGGTCAAAAGAGACGGAGAATGCCATTCCCCGTGTTAAAACAAAACGGAGAATGACATTCTCCGCCTAATATGAGACGGAGAATGGCATTCTCCGCCTTACTTAGACGGAGAATGCTCATTCTCCGGGACAAAATAAAGGGAGAATGTCATTCTCCTTGTATTTTGACCTAGAGAATGAGCATTCTCCGTCTTACTGACGCGGAGAATGAGCATTCTCCGTCTTGCTAACGCGGAGAATGGCATTCTCCGTATTAAAACACGCGGAGAATGGCATTCTCCTTGTAATTTGACCTAGAGAATGAGCATTCTCCGTCTTACTGACGCGGAGAATGGCATTCTCCGGGTCAAAAGAGACGGAGAATGCCATTCCCCGTGTTAAAACAAAACGGAGAATGACATTCTCCGTCTATTTTGAGACGGAGAATGGCATTCTCCGTCTATTTTGAAACGGATAATGGCATTCTCCCTTTATTTTGATCTAAAGAATGACATTCTCCGTCTAATATGAGACGGAGAATGACATTCTCCGCCTTACTTAGACGGAGAATGCTCATTCTCCGGGACAAAATAAAGGGAGAATGTCATTCTCCTTGTATTTTGACCTAGAGAATGAGCATTCTCCGTCTTACTGACGCGGAGAATGAGCATTCTCCGTCTTGCTAACGCGGAGAATGGCATTCTCCGTATTAAAACACGCGAAGAATGGCATTCTCCTTGTAATTTGACCTAGAGAATGAGCATTCTCCGTCTTACTGACACGGAGAATGGCATTCTCCGGGTCAAAAGAGACGGAGAATGTCATTTCCCGTGTTAAAACAAAACGGAGAATGACATTCTCCGTCTATTTTGAGACGGAGAATGTCATTCTCCGTCTATTTTAAAACGGAGAATGGCATTCTCCCCTTTATTTTGATCTAAAGAATGAGCATTCTCCGCCTAATATGAGACGGAGAATGGCATTCTCCGCCTTACTTAGACGGAGAATGCTCATTCTCCGGGACAAAATAAAGGGAGAATGTCATTCTCCTTGTATTTTGACCTAGAGAATGAGCATTCTCCGTCTTACTGACGCGGAGAATGGCATTCTCCGTTTTAAAACACGCGGAGAATGCCATTCCCCGTGTTAATACAAAACGGAGAATGCCATTCTCCGTGTCAAAATAGACGGAGAATGATATTCTCCGTCTATTTTGACACGGAGAATGGCATTCTCCGTCTAATATTAGACGGAGAATGGCTTTCTCTTTATTATAATAAAGAAGAATGTTGACGTAAACCTAATTGTTGTTGTTTTTAGGGAAAAAAAACTGTCAGGAACAGAGACGAAAGACTTTTCCGTGCAACATTCACCCCAGTACTCTCTCTCATGGATGAGGTGAAGGAAAAGTTTCGCCATTTGCCTGAAGCAGTTGTCGAAAGCTTGAAGAATGTAGGATTCTACGACTTCGTAGATGTATTCTACAGAAATAAGGTAAAAAAATCAGAACTGTCTAAAGTCACCCAAGGTCTGGAGAAGTTGATGGGGACTTATTTGGAAGAAGATGGAATTGGATATTTCCAATTGAGCAGCAGTGTCAAAGTAGCACCAACTGCTGATGAGATGGCAACCATTTTCGGTCTGCCAATGAATGATGACACTGAAGTTGATGATAAGTATTTGAAGATCATCACTGAGAAGCAGAAGACCCCCCCACCAGCAGACTCATTCAGCATGTGTACAAAACACTTCACAAGATTGCTGAAAAATTCCAAGGGCAAAGGTGCTGAAGTCTCAAACGCTGAAGTTAGGAAAAGGATATTAGAGCTGCTGGGGGGCGAAAATGCAAGTCCCGATGAGGTGGCCAAGTTAATAGTATTCAACTTGTGCCAAACAGCATTCTTCACCAGAATGGGGGGGTCGAACTTGCCATACAAGTTCTTCGCTCTGGTGGAGAGCACAGATGTTATAAAAAGCATCTGTTGGCCTCGGATTATACTGGGGTACGTTATGGACAGCATAAAGAGGGCTGTCACAAAATCTGAAGATGGTGATGTTGATATATCGTACAAGAAGATTGAAGGTTGTACGATATACTTCTTGTATTGGTTTGCAGAGCACAGTCGACTGGTAGAAAGGAAGTGCAAACCAACAGTCGCATCTCCGAGATTCTGCACATGGGATGGGAATAAAATCTCAATATTCCTAAAAAATGAATATCAAGGTGCTAAAATGGATTCAGATTTGATATTCAAGGATATTGTTGCATTGAATGATGATGAACTTGAAGAAGTCCCAGCAGAGCAGCAATATGTAGAAGGTGGAGACAATTTTGTTGATGAAGAAGAAGCTCAAGCTGAAGCTCAAGCACCAGCACCCTCTACAGCTGACAATGTAGATATGTTGCGTGTCTTGCAGGAGAAATCTCAGCTTATCGCTGAGAATGAGCAACTCCAGGAAAGAGCCCAGCAACTAGCGGCAGATGTAGCCCAACAACGTGCTGTGGGGCTCGTTGCTGATGGCTTGGAGAAGGAGTTAGACTCTTTAAGGAACGAGAAATCGTTCCTTATTGATGATAACAAGAAACTCCTTAAGCGAGTTGAGGAACTGGAGGCACAGGGGTCGGAACTAGACTCCCTGAGAAAGCAGAAGTCTGAGCTTACTGCTGATAATGAGAAACTTCGTCAACATGTTGAGGAGCTACTTCTAAAAGGTAAGATTTTATATTTTTTGTCTATTTTAATATGTAATTACATGTATCTAACAAGGAGAATGAGCATTCTCCGTCTTACTGACGCGGAGAATGGCATTCTCCGGGTCAAAAGAGACGGAGAATGCCATTCCCCGTGTTAAAACAAAACGGAGAATGACATTCTCCGTCTATTTTGAGACGGAGAATGGCATTCTCCGTCTATTTTAAAACGGAGAATGGCATTCTTCCCTTTATTTTGATCTAAAGAATGAGCATTCTCCGCCTAATATGAGACGGAGAATGGCATTCTCCGCCTTACTTAGACGGAGAATGCTCATTCTCCGGGACAAAATAAAGGGAGAATGTCATTCTCCTTGTATTTTGACCTAGAGAATGAGCATTCTCCGTCTTTCTAAAGCGGAGAATGGCATTCTCCGTTTTAAAACACGCGGAGAATGCCATTCCCCGTGTTAATACAAAACGGAGAATGACATTTTCTGTATTTTGACATAGAAATGATCATTCTCCGTATGTTTTGACACGGAGAATGACATTCTCCGTCTAATATTAGACGGAGAATGTCATTCTCCGTCTAAATTGACACGGAGAATGTCATTCTCCGTCTATTTGGAAACGGAGAATGACATTCTCCGTCTATTTTGACACGGAGAATGTCATTCTCCGTCTATTTTGAAACGGAGAATGTCATTCTCCGTCTAAATTGACACGGAGAATGATATTGTTTTTAAAAAGAAGATTATATAATATTGACATCATACCTCTTGTTCTTGTTTGTTTTTATATCAGTGAAAATGACAGAGGATCTGAAAAAAGAGAATGAAAAGCTAACTAATGATAATAACAGACTTCTAGAGGAAGTTGCCTCGTTGAATGACGAAGTCAAGAATAAGAACGATACAATCGTTAACCTTGAAGCAATGGCTAGAGCATTGGAAAGAGGGGATACTCAAGCAGTTCCCCAGAAGCATTACACAAGATCAAATGTACCTGCTGCAGATGAGGATGATTTTGCTACATTGCAAAAGAAGAAAACATCCGATGCTACAACAAGTAAGAAGGCAGGTCCTGGTCGGAAAAGAAAAGCTGCTACTAGTCCCAGTAAGAATGTAGCTCCTGCTGGAAAAAAAAAAGCTCCTTCCAGCCCCAAGAAGGTCGACAATAAAAAGGAGATGTCAGCTCCTGAAGAACTTGAGGAAGAATCTCCTCAAACAGCAAAGCTTGTTAGAGATGGGAAAATGCTGATGCAATGTCCGAAGCTCAGACTTTGGAACGTTGCAGACGATGAGCTGAAGCAAGTATACAGGAGCATCGTATACACAAGAAGGATGTCTCCAACGTAAGTATTCTAAACTTGAACCAATTTCTGTTTTGAATACTTATGTATATATGTACTTTCCAAGTGCAATGATCATTCTCTATTGGAGTTATTTTTTATGCAATTTTATCATTAGCCTATATTATTATCATAATCGAAACTAAATTTATGTGCAGTGATTATGTATATATGTACTTTCCAAGTGCTCCAGAAGAGTGTAAAATAAGAAGAAGAAATAATGATGTCAGCATGTTGTTAAGTGCTAAAGATTTTCAAGACATTATAAATGAGGCGGATATAGAAGCCGGTGTTATGAACTACCTAATAAAGCTTATGAACGACGTTCAAGCCGAATTAAGGCAGAACATTCAGTCAAGCTCGCAGGGTGCACAATGTAAATGGTTTGCAATCATGATGCCCCATTCATTGGTAAGAATCGAAACTAAAAAATAAATATTAATGTGTACAGCTACTAATAGTGTTGTAAAAAACTAACTCATGTTATTATTTTATTTTTTTTCCTTCTGGAAAACAGGGTACTGCCAAGATTATCGATAAAGAAAATCCAACAGAAGGAGCAGTGTACAATTTTAAAGTTGATATAGAAGATTTTATAATGGAGCTGGAAGATGACATTGAATGGCTATTCGTGCCACTCTTCCGCGAGGAGAATAAACACTATACGCTGCTGGCATTCAACTTCAGCTCCTATGTTTGGACGCACTACAACTCATTGCGGAAAAATACGGGCGCTAAGGGAATCGAGGATGCAGTATACATGAAGAATAAAATTGAGCCAATTATAATAAAGAAGATTGCATTGATGAGTAATAAAAGCCCAGCAATCTCGGAATATGAAACAACAGAGCTCAAGGTTTGCAAAGAATGTCCACAGCAACTAACACCCAGCTGCCTTCTGTATGTTTCATATTATATTGAAAAGTTGTCGAGATATCCATTTGATTTACGGAAGAAAACAAACAAACAAGTTCACAATACTATTGTAAAGAGAAGGCTAGATTTGGCTAAGGTTTTGCTTATGAGTAAATGTGCAATTCCTTTTGTAAAATGACAATGTAAATTGGCTAACAAATTCAATGTATATATTCTGTTTGTCAGGTTTCTTTTGTAATGTATTTGTTTTCCTTTGTATTGAAATTCAATTTTACGACTAATTTACATTGTTCTATATATGTAAATCTGTTTTGTTAAAGTTCTGTTGTTTGATTCAAACCTATAATGTCATTATCTGTGTTAATACAAACCTATAATGTGTGCATTTGGAACTTAGAATGGCCATTCTCCGTTTCGTATGAGACGGAGAATGGCATTCTCCGGGTCAATAGAGACGGAGAATGCCATTCTCTTTGTATTTTGACCTAGAGAATGAGCATTCTCCGTCTTACTGACGCGGAGAATGGTTATTCTCCTTCTATTTTGACTTATAAATGGCCATTCTCCGTCTTAGGGACGCGGAGAATGCCATTCTCCGTTTCGTATGAGACGGAGAATGTCATTCTCCGGGTCAAAAGAGACGGAGAATGCCATTCTCCTTGTATTTTGACCTAGAGAATGAGCATTCTCCGTCTTACTGACGCGGAGAATGGCATTCTCCGTTTTAAAACACGCGGAGAATGATTATTCTCCTTGTATTTTTGACCTAGTAAGGAACATTGTCCGTCTTAGTGACGCGGAGAATGGCCATTCTCCGTTTCGTATGAGACGGAGAATGTCATTCTCCGGGTCAAAAGAGAAGGAGAATGCCATTCTCCTTGTATTTTGACCTAGAGAATGAGCATTCTCCGTCTTACTGATGCGGATACAACGCAATGGGCGAATGGACACATACAACAAGTGATCGCATAGGAAGTGGCCCGTGCCTATAAATAGGCCCTGGAGGAGAGAGAAATTTCATTATTCCCTTCTCTTTCAGTTTTTCAGAAAACTCTTCGTCTTTTTTCTTTAATAACCATGTCTCCAAAGGTCGCCAAGAGATCCGCGAAGGGCAAGGGGGCTGCGCCGAGTGACTCTCCTCCTGCGGCAGTGTCCTCGGCAGTGGTGAAGGAGGAGATGCTGCCTTCTCTCATCAAACAAGGGTCACCGTTCGTTAAGGAGGAGGTGATACAAAAAATTGAAGTAAAAGAAGAATTGTCGATGATCGGGGAAGGAATTACTCCCAAGATTGAAGCTGCTGTGAAAGAGGAGCCCAAGTCTGAGGGTAGTAGCACTGGAAGTTCTGACCATCCAGCCCCGGCCGACGACCTTGATCAATTACATCCTACATATGCGAAATGGTTGAGGGAATGGTATATCCCTCGACACAGATAGGGTCCGCGGGTTTTCATAAATTTCCGTATTTTGTATTGGTATTTCTATCTGTCTTCAGGTTTATGTTTCACTCCTTTTGGACATCAAATGTAATCCTCTACTTCTTGCCCTGATGAAGATATGAAGAACCTTTTGTTTTGCTCATGAGATGTAGTCCTGTGAATGTAACTGAAGCGGAATGTCATTCTCCGTGTCAAAATAGACGGATAATTCCATTCTCCGTCTTAAAATACACGGAGAATTACATTATCTTTGTATTTTGACTTATAAATAACCATTCTCCGTGTATATAAAACGGAGAATGGCATTCTCCGTCTTACTGACACGGAGAATGGCATTCTCCGTTTTAAAACACGCGGAGAATGGTTATTCTTTGTATTTTTGACCTAGAAAGGAACATTGTCCGTCTTAGGGACGCGGAGAATGCCATTCTCCGTGTCCAAATAGACGGAGAATGTCATTATCCGGGTCAATAGAGACGGAGAATGCCATTCTCTTTGTATTTTGACCTAGAGAATGAGCATTCTCCGTCTTACTGACGCGGAGAATGGCATTCTCCGTTTTAAAACACGCGGAGAATGATTATTCTTTGTATTTTTGACCTAGAAAGGAACATTGTCCGTCTTAGGGACGCGGAGAATGCAATTCTCCGTTTCGTATGAGACGGAGAATGTCATTCTCCGGGTCAAAAAAGACGGAGAATGCCATTCTCTTTGTATTTTGAACTAGAGAATGAGCATTCTCCGTCTTACTGACGCGGAGAATGGCATTCTCCGTTTTAAAACACGCGGATAATGGTTATTCTTTGTATTTTTGACCTAGAAAGGAACATTGTCCGTCTTAGGGACGCGGAGAATGCCATTCTCCGTGTCCAAATAGACGGAGAATGTCATTCTCCGGGTCAAAAGAGACGGAGAATGCCATTCTGCTTGTATTTTGACCTAGAGAATGAGCATTCTCCGTCTTACTGACGCGGAGAATGGCATTCTCCGTTTTAAAACACGCGGAGAATGATTATTCTCCTATTTTTGACTTATAAATGGCCATTCTCCGTGTATCTAAAACGGAGAATGATTATTCTCCGTGTTAAAACACACGGAGAATGGTCATTCAATACATTATAAAGTCAGAGAGTATAAAGGAGAATAAGTTCTTATGCTGATATGCAGAATTCAAACTATTACCATTGATATCAAAAAATGTAAGATATGTATTCAAAAAACAATTTCCAGTTATATAAAAGAAGGAATATATTTGTATGTATTAACGAGGGGGCGCTGCCCCCTCGACCACCGTAGCAGCACGTGGAGGCAGAGGACAAGTGCTGCGATTGTGATTGCATAATTCAAAACAATTCTGGCACCTTATCTTTCTCTTCTCTTTTCCCTTGTTCTCATATTTGCTCTTGTAACGGTCCACTTTTGGTCGTCCAGGACCACGTTTCGGAACAGGGGGTAGAACAACATCAGTGGGATTATTTTCAAACTGTTTTTCGCAATCTGGAACAGGACGAATAGCACATGAATATAACTTCCGGTAATAATCTGATGTCCAATACTGCTCCACAAAGTCGTAAACAGATTTATCTGAACCAACTCTGATGCATTGTATTGCATGGCTGCATGGGAATCCATATACCTTCCATCTACGACAACTACAATGACAATCAAGAAGATTCACCATGTGGGAGGAAGTATCTGCGATCACCTCAAATTCGAAATCACCGGACCGATATACCCTATAACACATGCCATCATCTGTAAGCTGCTTCAGCATATCCTCAGCGTATGGAGTCAATTTGCTATTCAAACCAATTGCATCCTTGTGGCGATCCGAAATCATCTTCATCATCTTCACACGGATGACATTTACAATTGCTGAAATAGGCAATTTCTTCTCAGCCTTTATCCATGCATTGAATGACTCTGCACAACTAGAAGCAACCTCACCGTATCTACATCCCGGGAAGAATGCGTTTGACCAGGGTTCAGGTTTTTGTTTATTCATCCAATTCACAACATGACCACAATTCAGATCATAAATCTTCTTGATTGCTTGTCTATACCCACCTTTATACAGAAAAACAAATAAGTAATAAAGAATTAGGTCAATTCACAAAATTATGAAAAAATAAGTGCATTCTCATAAGGATAATAGTCATTCTCCGTTCAAAAGCTAACGGAGAATGATATTCTCCGTTCTATGCAAGACGGAGAATACCATTCTCCGTTCAAAAGCTAACGGAGAATGCTATTCTCCGTTCTATGTTGGACGGAGAATGGTCATTCTCCGTGTGATTGAAACGGAGAATGACTATTCTCCGTCTTACTGACACGGAGAATGGTCATTCTCCTTGTTAAATTAATGGTAAATGCATTAAAAATGTGCATATATCTGTCTCATTAACACACCTGGAGTTAGAGCATATACTGCTTGCCTCCAAGCTTCAAGTACATGCGGATACAATCTTTCATTTTCTTTCTCTTTCATCGGTATGTTATTCTTCATGTGATAATAGCAATAGCTATGGTAATCATTAGGAAACACTTTAGGGACTTCAGAAACTAGACCAGTGCCTTGATCCGAAAGAAAAACAATACGCCTACTACATCCAACAACATTCTTTAGATTTCTAAGGAACCATTCCCAATTATCGCCATCTTCGCCTGAGACTATACCGTATGCAATAGGGTAGAACTGTTGGTTACCATTCTTCGCTGTAGCAGACATCAAACATCCTCTAAACCTACCTGTAAGGAAAGTAGCATCCAAATATAGCATTGGACGACAATATTGAAAGCCTTCTACGCAAGCCCCATATGAAAGAAAAAGCCGCTCAAACCTCATTGATGAATCATCTTTCTGAAAGTCGATAACGGAACCATTATTGGTTTCCTTTACCTTGTTGACATACCAACACAAGTCACTGTAAGATCTAACATCATCTCCGTACATTTCCTGGTGCACCAGCCTAATGCCATGGTATGCCTGCCCGTAGGTAACAGATAAGCCGTAGTCGACCTTGAAATCATCGACAACAGATTTTGCTGACTTTTTAGGATGCATCCGAACAATGTCACTAACCAAACTTTTCACAAACTTTGCTGGAACAACCTGATTACCTTTATCCATATAGCCAGCTCCACAATTATGTTCTCCCACATACCTCTTCACCTCAAAAATTTGATTATCTTTCGAAATAGATATAGCATGGAAGCTCCACAAACAAGCATGTGTCTTGTAATTCTTGCAGCAAACAGTATACCTCCCCGGCTCAGATTTCAAAATGTGAAATGGATGACGAGATTCAAAACATACCTTTCTAACAGCATTCCTAACTTCTTCAACACCATTTAGAAAAATCTGACCAACACCAGTAATTGATCCAAGCCACATATCCGATTTCCTCTTCTTCACTGTCTCAGTTGAGCCCTCATAAAATTGTACTACTCGTTTGTCCTTTACAGTAGGAGAAGATCTACTCAAAGAACTAGAGGAGGAAGACGAAGGTCCCATGTGAAAGCTTTGACAAGGAAAAGATGTTGATGAAGAACATTGAGAGTATATTTGCTCCACAAATAGATCAAAACTCACATCATGAGTACCGTTAAAACCACCAACCAATGAGCGAAGCCAAAAATCACTTTCAACATACAGTTCAGTCCCATCAGAGTGCAAAAACCTGAAACGGAAGGAAAGTGGATCCAAAGAAGTCCATCGATCGCACACTTTATTCTTTAAAAAATCCACGGTACTTTCATGTGTGACACGGCAGGAAACTATGTCTCCCTTGAAACAAATGTTAACTAAACAACTTGATTCCATATCTTCCCCCCTGATAACATAAAAACATAAGAGGCCACAAATAGAACAATAAAATTCTCATCTAATAATGATTATTCTCCGTCTAAAAATAACGGAGAATAAATATCATCAGTTGGAACTAACTTATAATGATCATTCTCCGTCTAAAGTAAAACGGAGAATGTCATTCTCCGTCCTAATTAAGACGGAGAATGTCATTCTCCGTCCTAACTAAGACGGATAATGTCATTCTCCGTTCAAATTAAAACGGAGAATGTCATTCTCCGTCCTAATTAAGACGGAGAATGGCATTCTCCGTCCTAAAAACAAAACGGTTAATGATCTTTATAAGAAGTAATTGTCATTCTCCTTTAAAATATAACGGAGAATGCTATTCGCATAAAATAACAAGATTAAATATCTCACTAACATTTTCTAAGTTAATAATCTTCATAACAAAATCAAATTCAGCATAAATTATGAGATATACGAAGCTGATGGATGAATTTATACAGATCTGAACTCTCACCTTGTTTTAAGATCTATAAAAAGACGGAGAAGAAGATCTTCTATCCACAATTGACCTAATCGCCGGAAACCACGAAGATGATGTTGATGATGATGATGATCGATGATGATGAAGGATGATCGACGTTCGACTGACGAAAACCACAGTGAACTACGAACGATTCTGCGATCTCTAATAAAGATTATATCAATGGATTTCAAATTTCTCGTGAAGAAGAAGAAGAATACGAATTTCTCAATCCAAATCTGAGTTTGCGAATTCATAATTATATATAGATGTCCAAATTTACGCGAAGGGGTATTTTTGGAATTATGATAATGGCAAATTTTGTAAATACATAGCAACTAGAGAGAATCTTGAAATATTTAACGTGTAAAAACTTAATTCTGGGCATTTCATAAAAATAATCCAGCGGGTGGGCATTTCATAAAAGCCCACCCCGAAATTGGGCTTCTCAGCAATTTTCAGTTTTTAAATACCAAAAAAATAAATAAAATAAAATAAAAAATTTCAAAAAAATGAAAATGATAAGGAAGTAATTTTTTTTCTTTTACATGTCAGACAAAGGTATGTGTACAGAAATACACAACTAATTTATAGGTTATTACATGCAATTGCAAACCCTTATTCCCTTGGGGTCAAGTCAAGACGATGGATAGGCCAACTTCCAGTGGGACCCACATGCATGTCTAATCCACATGCAACTCCCACTTCCCCCCTGCCTTGACTTCCCTATTAAAACCCCTCATTGTTGGCCAGACAAACAAAGAAGAAAGGAAAGAGGAACAACAGAGAAGAAAGCTAGCTAGAGTACGTACTTCCAAGTTGTACGAGAGAGAGAGAGAGAGAGCTTGACTATGGCTATAGAAATGGAAGATGACTTGTTCTTTGCAGACCTCAGCAAGCAGATAGCTCTGCTGATCATGGATGATGATGAGGAGTTCCCTGTGCAGAGCCAACCAGTTCATCTTCAGGTTGGTGGTCTTCTTCTTCCTCCTCTTTCTTCTTCTGCTAATGCATGAAATCAGGGCCGGGCCCACGGAGTTGATTTGTCCTATCCGGAGCTAACTTTTGTTGCCTCTATATCTTTATTGTGGGTTGATTCTGGAGGATCACCCGCAATTATGACCTTTTGTAGGGTAACGTTGAGTCTAGGAGTTGTCTCATGTAGAAGGGGTTGTCCAAATCTGAAGTCTTGTCTGGCTTGTCCCTGGACAAGTCCTGCATGTAATTGATTTGGAACTATAGTTAGTTTTACTTTTTCTTTTTTCAATTGGCCAGACCATTATATACACTAGTCACCTTCACGTGCGTTGCACGTATAAAAAAATCAATAATAGTATTAATAAAATATGTAAAAATTTAAATTATATTATAATATTTTAAATATAATTTTAATATATTTTAATATGATTTGTTATGATTATTTTTTGAATTATAGATATGTGTTTAATTAGATAATATTATGTAGTTAGTTTAAATATAATTTTAATTTTAAATATATTCAGTATTGGATAATTTTTAATTTTTTACGTGAGAGGGGTTTGGTTATCTACATAGAAGATAAAAAAAGATAGTTAATTTTAATATTTTATTTTATTTTTTTAAAAGAAATTGATGATATATACGGCTTAGATGGCTCAAGATTGAACAATTTTGAAATCTCTTTATAATAGTAGAGATATCAATATATCTATTCTACTATATAATAGGAAAACTTGATGGTGAAACTTATGTATTCCGAAAATACCTTTACATGTCTATACTAATTAAAAATGGTTCATTAATTTAAATAAGGACAACTTAGTAATTACGTAGACTATCTTTTGGTCTTCCCAAAAAGTTTTTCTAAGTTAATTAAAAGAATGTTAAAAATACGTATAAGACACGTGCACTTATGCTAGTATATACGAGTTCTTCAATTACACTTCTTAGCTCTATATATGTGATTGTGTTTTCCTCATAGCTCAATAAATATAATGCTTGTAGTAGTAGCAATTCATAGTCGATTTAATTCAGCTGAGATGTAGTTGCTAGCTGTTTGGCAGATCCACATGAACAGCAAGCGACGGCTGTGTCCAAGTTGTTTGTGGGCCCCACAGTCTTTCTGTCTTGGGGCCCACAGGAAACCCTGTAGGCACTAGGCTTTGTGTGGAGCACACACTGACGGAAGCTTTCTGTTGATCTTAAATTGACTGGCACTTGCTGGAGAATTTACATAAGCAATACTAAAGTTTAGAGCATAGCAGAGATATTTATACTTCATTTATCCCTCTCTTTTTAGAAATTCACATAATGGGTATTTTTTTAAACCAAAGCCGGTGGACGACTCCATCCGACCTTGGCCCGGAGGCCGTGGCCACCGCCACCCAGCCACCTCCGTGGGAGGGAGGGCTCGAACCCGGCCCTCACCTCCGGTGCACGGTGATGTTACCAGTACACCACGACTCGATGTGCAGGGGGGAATTGAATTGCAAGAAAGTAAATCTTGTGCACCACCACACTGTGGGCTGAGGTGGGCTTAGCACGTCCCATTTTTTTTCATATGTTTTTTTTTCCTTTCATAGGAGTCAGTCCAACCCAGCCTATTTCAGATCGAATTTATGGTTCCACACTTGTGTCGCACACATATTAACACAAAGATGGTCACTCCAGAATTTTAGGACACTCCAAACTGGTGACATGTCTGTGCCGTCGTGTGCTTACTGTGTCGAGCCGCATTCGTGACGGGGCAACTTAAGCTACCAGGGAGGTAGTACAGTAACTATAGTGCGCAGTGCAGTTGTTAAATGCTACAAATGCTATAAACAGTACTAAATAGTTGTATGCAAGTCGGGTTGAATCAGATATACAAAGGCGTAACCAGAAATTCAATTTGAAATGGGCTAGACTGGGCTGGGCTGACTCATATAAAATAAAACTTATAAGAAAAAAAGTTGAAAATGATATTTTGTCCGCGGTTTGTAATCGCGAGCGTGACCGTCGGCCGACGTGGCGGCCGGCCATTGCCCCCCCTCCCCCCCCCACCCACCACTATCTCCGGGTCCCATCCGGACAGGGGCCCATGGGCCACGTCGGCTGACGGTCACGTCCGCGGTTATAAACCGCGGACAATGTAGCAGCTCCGGAAAATTTTTTGGAAGGACTAGCCCACCTCAGCCGTTGGTCTGACACGATGCGACACTGTTTCTGGAAGCGTCTGTGGTTCCTTAACAAGTTTCTTTCTTAACATTTTAGTCCGCAATTTCTGTACGTGGTTAAAAACTTCTCTCGTTTCCATAACAAGTTTTCATCAACATTAACAAGGTCCTTAACTAGCACAATGTGAAATTCTACGAGAAATTTGAGATACTGTCCCCTACAAATTTTAGCAAATGGTATGTAGTAATGTAACTGTTCAAATAGTGGTTCTTTGGTCAAGTATTTATGATACTCTACTATGGTTATTCGCAACTGGCTCTTGTGGTCAGCGAGGAAAGATATAACCTCCTTGACTAGGCGGACGGTCTCGGAATCAAACCGCCAGTGAGGTGTTGGTGTGGGTGTGTGTGAAAATTGGAGACAGTTGATCCAAATGAAATGCACTGCAGAATGCACAAAGTCCAGTTCGTTAGCATTTTAGAAACATCATCGATTGTTGCTCGCAATTAAAACATCAATTATATATATATATTTTTAACACATCGTCTACAAAACTCATCTCCACATGTATAGCACTTTACAATGTACTGATTTTGGGTGTTGCTTGTTGCAGGCCTACCACCACCACCACTTGTCTGGGTCCGTAGTGCCACCACCTTACGCATATGAGATGGCCTACAGAAGAGAGAGCAAGGGGACTGGAGTCTTTATCCCTCGCTCTTCACTTCCCAGAAGAAAGAACAGATCCGGGAAGTCCACTTCCAACAACAACAACAGCAACAGCAACAACAGAAAGAACAACAATAAATCCGAGGCCAACAACAGCCGGCTACACTCTAACTACTACGCAAACTCAGGCGCGCTGAAGAACCACCGCACCTAGGTCTCGTTTGGTACACTGTAATGTAATTGTAATCGCAATATAATTAAATTAAAAAAAAAAATTATTTGATTATATTACGATTACATTATAGTGTACCAAACAGGGTCCTAATTGTTAATTGAGATCTGTAGGGATCCTTGCTTCGCACTAACTGCTTAATTTGGGTCATGGTTTGATTTTAGGACGAAGGTCTTATATATATGATTGCTATATATGTTTTTATGTACATGCATGGGAAGGAAAAATAACACCCAAAGAAATAAGGTTTCTGCGGAAAAAAAAATGTGTAGTTCTTTGTAACTGATGATGACATGCTATTAGTATTTGCTTAGTTGTGTTGGAAACTTGTATATTTGGCAATTCACACTTGTTCTGATCTTGTGTGTCTAATTGGTTGTTTGAGTGATGATTTCTCTCACAGATGTAGGATCTTTTTTTTAGCATGTACAAATTGTGCGATTATATAGAATCCTAAAAATTGAAATGTTCCAAAAAAATTAAGGTCAATATATATTATTTATGAAAAAAATTATTTTTAGATTTAGGTCTCCCTATTTTTTTTTTTTAGATTATGCAATACCACTACCCTTAGAATTATGTGATACATTTTTTAGTATTTGTACACGGCCCTTATAATGTTGTCCTAAAAAGAATGTCGCTTGAGATTTGATGTGTCATGGAAATATTTCAGTCACAATTTTGATTTTTGGCCACGACAATTCCAATCATCTATGCCAATCTCATCAAAACAGATCCAATTTAATCCTAGTTTGTTTGGGATTAATTGTCTTGCTCGTTGCTATTGCTTCTACTTTTCAGAAAACAAAAGCTTAAAATTTATGGGACAAGTAAACAAAAGTGGTGTTATCAAATAACTTAGATATATACTTTTTCATGGAAGTAACTAACTACAAAAAAAACAAGATGTATTATAACGCTTTTAAAATTGTTATTATAACGATTTATATGAAAGTGGTATAAAATTTTAGAAGAGTGTACTATCATGACATTATTTTAGATGTGTGTGATCTATTATAACATTTCTATATAGAAACGTTACATATAATCTAAATTTTTATTCCAAGTGTTATAAATATTTTGTTAGTATTGAAATATCAGCTTCCTTTTTTTTTCTTTCTAAAATTTCATGATCCCCCCTTCAAATATCAAGACTCCCTCTTCTCTTTCTTACACCCAATTCTTTAGCTCTTCTCCACTTCCAGAAACACCAACAACTAAGTAAGCCCTCTCTCAATTTCTTCCATTTTCTGATATTATTGGATTTCTGATCTCCATTAAAAAGAAGGAAAAGGAAGAGGACCCCAACAAGCACAGGGGTTCCAACATTTTTTTTTTTCTCCAAATTCTCTCCATATGCGTACAATTTCACTTCTGATTATTTTTTAGATGTGATTGGTGGAAAATAGGGCATCAGAAATGTATATCGAGGAATTGAATCGAGGAAATGCACAAACGGTAAAAGCAATATATATGTTGCGTGCTTCTGTGGACAACAAATTAAATCCGAAAATCCTATTTGGCCTGCAGTGATCTTGGCCTGCAAATCGTGACCCGGACCACGTGTCACATCTCATTGCCCCCTCTCCTATTTTCTTGGATCCGTCATCGATTCACCTGCCAATGTAACGCTGACATGTGATGAATGGTCCAAATGTACGGACAAGACCGCGGTCCAAATAGTGTTGTTGAATTAACTTTGTGCTCCTGGCTTTGATTTACTGTTTCTGGAAGTACCAAAGGACGTTTGGTATGTTTGGCAAACGGCTATTGCATGTGAACATGTTGATGCACGTCCCACTGTCCCTACCCAAACTAAGACCAAGTTGGGGAGGGAGAGCAGTGCACATGCATGGCCTGCTGAGCTGTGCTGTGCTGTGTCCGAATCTAGCCACATGCAGCCGAAAGAGATCTAGTCGGTACTACTGCTCTATCACTCCATGCAGGGCCGGCACATGGATGTATGCCAAACATGACTTTGGATTTGGACAACTCTTTTCTATGCTTAGCGAGATCCCAATATATATAGGTCGAGATTGCAGGTGACTCTCCGAGATCGGTCTACAATAAAGATCAAGAAACAATCAAAACTAGTTTTATACAGGATAACCCAATTCTCTGAGCCGTTCCTGATTCCATTCCGTTGTCTGCTGATTTGGACCGCAGTCCTGGACACGCGGGCACGCGCACGGCCACCCCCGGGGACAAAAAAGAATTTCCTTAATTAATTTGGATCGACGCACCTAGCTAGCTAGCTAGCTACCAGCCTTGACAAATATTGGTTAGGCCAATGTTTTGTCTTTGGTTTTCTTACTTTTCATGTTGGGGTGGGGAGGGTGGGGTGGGGTGGGGTGGTTGTGTAGTGCCTATTGTGACTACATTCAACTGAACAACATTGTACACACGAATCACGTAACAGTAGGGGATCATCATGGTGCTATGTTAGGGATGTTGAGATATTAAGAGACAAAGGCTCGCTCCAAAGTTTCTATAAATCTCTCTTGAATGTTCTCGAGCTAGCTAATTAAATCTTGAATCCTTATGTGGCTATATTGAGGTCTTTGAATAGTACATATTATTAGTTATAAGAAGCTATAATTAAAGAAAGAAGCTTAATTAATGACTTAGACGTCCTGACTGATCACTGAAAGAACACTTGAGATACTTTTGTTTTCTCGATTCCTTCATTTCCAACCTCCCCCACTACACTCTCTCCCCCTCTAAGCAAGGGCAGAAACAGAAAATTGAGTTTGGGTGGACTGGAGACTGGAGTGGACTAAGTGTGGACTAATTCACTTGAAAAAATTCAAATTGTTTTTATACATTTCTGTGCATAGGGGACACACTGGACGTTGCCTAGACGCTTCTTTTAAATTACACAGTTGAGAAGGCTGATCACGAACGCTGGCTATAGGTGTGGGATGGGAGCGATTATTGTCAGAAAAGACTAAGATTGCCTTACATATGGGTAGCAAGTCTAATCTTAGTCCCAACATCTAAACAAAAAACAAACCAGTCACTATATATACAACCGGAAAAAAAAATCTCACAACAAATACAATTACAAAAAGTAGTTGCCTAGACGCTTCCTTTAAATTATATATTTCAAGTCCAACATCTTATCTCATGGATCAACTCCAATTTAGATCATGTTGCATTTTCAACGAGACAAATTATAGTCGCAACACTTTTCTTACTTGAAAGTAATTTCCTAACGGTCAAGTATACCTAATCTGGATTGGATCAAATTCAGGTCCTTTTCTCCTGATAGTTTGGACAAATCCACAAAAAAGTTTAATATAAATATTCAGAAGAGGAAGAATTCAGAATGGATGCTGCTATATGGACCGTCAATGAATGTGACCATCCATTGTCCGTGGCCACGTGACGGACTACTATTGTAGCTACTAAGGGGTGGGTTCGGAGCTAGCAGAAAGGGTGAGTGGAGCCAATGGGAGTCAGTTACGTGGGCACGAATATATGGAAGCCGCAAGCAATGCTTTCTTGCTTGTGTAGTTGGCCTCTCTCTCTCTCTCTCTCTCTCTCTCTCTCTCTCCTTATGCCCGTGTTTACATGTAATAGTTCTTCATAACGTGACAAAATTTGAATAGAGTTTTTCGACTTCATATATGTTGTATGAAATATTTATCCCTATTTAATACTCTATATAATGTTGATTATGCATCGCTTATTGATTGCTGGGACGCTAATGCTGGGACGCTATTGACTGTTGTGACGTTATGATTGGGGTTAATTGTAATTTTTATTAAGATTCATTATTTTGGGAACATTTGCATGATTACATCATAAAAGATTCAAGGTTTGTTTTTACAATTCGAACATAAACTCAAATAAGAACTTACAACATAAATGTAACATGTGGATTTTACAAACATTGAAAGTGTACTTATTTATTTCTTATTAAGTCCTTTGAAGAAAAAATTTAAGAGATCATTTGCATGCAATTCAAAGACTTTTCATGTTCGAGTTTCAAAAATTAAGAACTCATGAGTTCCTCTCTTTTTTTCCTTTTTTTTTTTTTTATGTATGCCTCTTTTTTTTTCTTTTTTTTTTTCCTTTCTTTCTTGAGCAGGCCGGGCTTGATTTTTGCTGCATATAAGGGCTCAGGTCTTTTGCTCCATGTTTCTTGAGAAACGAAAGGGCCGGGCTTTAATTCATGTAACAAATGACATTTTGGTACCCAAACCCATTATCAGCCCTCTTTGCTTCTCCAAACTTTGTTATTTTTTTTGGTCGCATGTCGAAATAGTTCCTTTCAAAGGTCAAAGTATCAGCTTATGCAATTCTGTGACATTCTCTCTTTATTTTCTTCATCTTCCCTACTATGATAAAAGATAAGACAACAAAGAAAATAGTAAGAGGTGCAAATAAAGGATTATTACAAAAATTAAATAATTATTTGTAAAGAAATATTACATTTTCTCATAATTCAAATCAAAACATAAAAAAGAAAAAGAAAAATCCTACTTCATACATTTTATGCAAATAGGCATGCATTGGTAATGGTATTTTGCTTGCTAGGCTTGCAAGCCAGCTCATTTCTACTATATATTAAAATAGAACTATTTTATCTAGTACCTTAATCAGGTGTGCATAGGTAGGTGTTTTGTCAAGCATAAGATTTTTCGTTCTATCGAGACAACGTACAACATATAAAGCCAAGTAATTTATTTTGAAGAGTCTAAAATTTCTCACAATACGGTAGAGTCATCTTGAACTATCATTAGGCTTATTTAAGTTTCTAGAAGTTATATACTCTTCTTATGTCATGTAAATATTTTATTATGAAGTCTTGTAAATATTTAGGTTCTAGAAAGTTCTCACCGTTAGATGGTCGACACATGACACAATCTTAGCCATTTTTGCGAAATCCTTGGGGGAGGATGCGTTATTTATTTTTCACAAACCAAGAAGTTGTAAACTCTTTATAATATAGTAAAACAATTAACTTTTTTTTTTTTTTGCTTCACATTCGTATTCTTATTTTAGCAATCTAGTTAAGCGTTAAAAGAAAACCTGCATGGACATCCGGAAAAAAAATTTGTACGGAATGTAGACAAAAAAACTAAGTCCGTAATGTTAGCTTTGCTTGTGAGCAAAAAGCTCAATTCCTAAAAGCCTATAGTCCCACATCGGCTAGTGGGAGCTCTCCCACTATGCATATATTACCTACTCTCTTTTTGCTTCATTAAAAGTTGTGTGTGGGAGCTCCATGGGCCACACGCGCGCGCCGCCGCCGCCGCCCGGCCCGACTCGGCTCGGCGCGCGTAACGGGTGCGGGTACGTGCCCACATCTGCGGGCGCCGAATGCCGATTCGATTTCCTCCTCGGGTTCGGGCCGAGACCCTAAAAGAATTTTTGCTCCTCTCTACAAATTCTGACCGTTACAAAAAATTTAAATTCCATAACGTTCACTATTAAAATGCCGTCCAGGTTCAATGAACCTTGCTCTGAAAAAACGTTCAGTAACGTTTATTTTAATTGTCTCATTAATCTGTCATTATTTTCCTTCGTTGGAAAAACCCTATAAATATCTTGTCTCATTCCTTCAATTTTTACACAGAGAAATTATCTTCTCACTCTCTCAAAATTCTCGTCTCCTTCGTATTGCTACTGTTGTTCTTCGTTGCTCTGGGCAGAGCTAAGTCGGGGTCGCTCTTTCCAAGTCGTATGCGACAAGGAGATTCCGGTGAAGCGGAGATTTTACCACTAGGGGCGTTCGAATTCAGTCTGCACATAGACCCGAGCTAACTCTTAGGGCAGTGCTACGTGCACGACTTCCTCGGAGGCCGGTAACAATTACGTAATTTATTTTGTTTACAGATTTTTAGTGAAGAAATTGAAGAAATATCTAACAATCTAAGAGTTAGAACGGTTGTACAAATTAATTATTTGTCTTCCTTAAGGAAAAGCTGTAATATTTCTTACTGCTTACTGTTACTGTTAGCGGAAAGAGAAAACTTGCTTTGTTACTGTCCATACAACTTGCTTTCTAAAAGACAACAAATTGATTTGTTATAAAACTGTTAGCAATTTTCTTGCTGTTACCAAATATTTCTTTGTTAGCTATTAGCTTGCTGTTAGCTATTATTTCTTTCTTAGCTATTAGCTTGCTGTTAGCAATAATTTCTTTGTTTGCTATTAGCTTCTGTTACCAACAACTTATTTGTTTACCAACAAGCTTCTGTTAACTTTGCTATTCTTAACATTTGTTGGGAAAGAATAGTTACTTGTCATTATTAGGAAAGAATTGCTTTAAGAATTGTTATAGAATTGTTATCACTACCAACAAGTTATTTGTTTACTGTCAAATTTTTCTCACACTAGTATCAAATTGTTATTATTAGTTAAATTGGCATAGACAAATACTTGTTTACCGTCTTTTGTTTTAGTATTTTTTTTTTGTCAATACTAGCTTTCATTTTACTCAATATTTTTTCATTTAAGCTAAATCAAACAATTAATTAATTTAGTAAAAATAATCCTTTATTTTTAAAGTTCTAAAGTCAAGATTTGTTTGGGAACAAGCCGAAAGGGCCCTTCTGTCAACAAGGCGAAATATCGTCTAAGCGACCGGTACTTAAGAGTTCCTAGTGAACCTCCGCTTGCTGGGATCCGGCCTCTACAGCTAACACAACCTTATCAAAACTTGAAAACTAAAAAATTTAAGGATTTACTACTAAAATTAGTTTAATTGTTAATTTTAGTTTAAAGCCATCTTATTGAGTAAATATAATTTTTCATACTTTAGAAAACATGACTTCCAAGGAAGAGACTTTCTCTGCAAAGCCTGCAAAATTCAATGGCACCTACTTCAAGAGGTGGCAAAGCCAGATGAAATTTTGGCTTACCACTTTATGTCTGATTTCTGCCATTGATGGGTCCACACCCATCTCAAATGATTCTGATGAGACTGACGTAGGGGTTTCCAAGTCCTCTTCTACCAAGCCTAAGACCCCTAAGGAAATTGACTACCACTGTTTCCACATAATCTTAAGCGCTATGTCGGAGTCACTCTACGACATATTTTTTGAGTATAAAAGCGCTAAAGAACTCTGGGATGCTTTGGAAGATGAGTATGGTTGTGATGATGCTGGAATTGATAGATTCAATTCTACCACATTCAACCAATATGTCATGGTAGATAACAAACCTATCAATGACCAAATCCATGAGTTCCAAGAACACCTTAGGCAGCTTCAAGCCAAGGGAACCATTTTTTCTACTGAGCACAAAATAGGGTGCTTGATAGATAAACTCCCTCCTTCCTGGTCTAAAGTGGCAAAGGACCTTCTACATCTACAAGGATCTATTTCATACTCTCAAGCTCTACAGAGAATTAGAACAGAAGAGAAATATAGGTCCAAAACTAAAGCTAGGTCAAATACCACAGCTAAGGTAAACCTTGTAGAAAGCCATGAAAAACCTAAGTCTAACAACCACCTAAAATCCAAGAAAACCTCCTTCAAAAAGAAGCAGAGTTTTCAACCTTCTCATAAAAATCTTCATCACCAAAACCATCACCACCAAAACCCTCAACCCCAAAAACCTAGAAATCTTGGTCAGACTCAGGATCAAAGGAGATTTTGTTTTGTGTGTGGTAGAACCAACCATACAGCCATCAACTGCTTCCAAAGGAAGAAAAAACCTATCCAGAACTCCTTCAAGGGAAAAGGCAAGCCAGAGGCTAACATGATTCTGAATGGGTCTTCCAGCTCCTTCAGGTCTGTAAGCTTTCAACCTGTAGTAAACCTGTCTTTCCATTCTGATGATTGGTGGTTGGATTCTGGAGCTAATGTTCACGTTTCATTTGATCGCTCCTATTTTTCAACCTATCAGGAATCAGGTGGAGGAGGCGTGACCCTAGGAGATGGCTCAACGGCACAAGTTGTGGGAAGAGGAAGAATAGATCTGAAGATGACATCAGGAGAAATTCTATCTCTCCATGATGTGCTTCATGTGCCGTCTATCAGGAGAAATCTTGTTAGTGGATCCCTTCTTGTAGCCTCAGGATACAAAATTGTAATGGAGGCCAATAAAGTAGTTTTTTCTAAGAATGATCTGTTTATTGGAAAAGGATTTGTGAAAGATGGACTTTTTGTTTTAAGTACTATGAATAAAAGTTCAAATCCTTCTTTTGTTGCAAATGTTGAATCATCAAATGTTTGGCATGGTAGACTAGGTCATGTGAACTTAGGATCTATCAAAAGGATGATGAACTTAGATCTTATCCCTAAGACTTCTATAGATGATGAACACAAATGTGAGATATGTGTTCAAGCCAAACATACTAGATTACCTTTCAAATCTGTCTATAGAGATTCTGAACTCCTAGAACTTATCCATAGTGATGTTTGTGATTCCAATAGGGTCTTGACCCGAGGCGGTAGGAAATACTTTGTAACTTTTATAGATGACCATTCAAAGTATTGTTACACCTACTTCCTTAGGACCAAAGATGAAGTTCTAGACAGATTCAAGGTCTATAAATCTGAGGCTGAGAACCAGTTGGATAGGAAGATTAAGATCCTTAGATCTGATCGTGGCGGAGAGTATACCTCAAATGAAATGACTAACTTCTGTGAAGAGCACGAAATTATTCATGAGGTAACTGCTCCTTATTCACCACAATCCAATGGAGTTGCTGAAAGGAAGAATCGCACTCTTTTAGATATGGTCAATGCCATGCTTCTCAGCTCAGGTGCCCCTGACAATCTTTGGGGAGAAGCCTTATTGTCAGCCTGTTATATTCTTAATAGGATGCCCAGTAAGACTAATGATAAGACCCCATATGAGTTATGGAAAGGTCGAACCCCTAGGATTAATTACCTCAAAGTTTGGGGATGCTTAGCTAAGGTTGGAATTTCTGAACCCAAAAAGAGGAAGATAGGACCTAAAACTGTAGATACTGTATTCATAGGATATGCCCTAGATAGCAATGCCAATAGATTTCTTGTAACCCATTCTGAAGTAAATGAAATCTCTAATAACACAATCATTGAAGCTAGAGATTCAGTTTACTTTGAGAATATTTTTCCTTTCGAGGATAGAACCCCTTCATCTTCCTCTAACCCTTCTCTTACTCCGTCTACTAGTTCTCATGATCTAGTACCCAGTTCTCAACCAAAACAAGTCATAGAACCTAGAAGGAGTAAAAGAGAAAGAATTGAAAAGAATTTAGGAGAAGGATTCTTCACATTTTTGATAGAAGGTGATCCCTCAACTTATGAAGAAGCCATATCCTCTCCTGATGCCCCCTTCTGGAAAGAAGCTATTAACAGTGAGTATAACTCCATCATGGAAAACAATACTTGGTTTTTAGCAGATCTTCCTTTAGGCAGCAAACCAATAGGTTGTAAGTGGATCTTTAAGAAAAAACTTAGAGCCGATGGTACCATAGAAAAATATAAGGCTAGGTTAGTAGCCAAAGGATTTACCCAGAAGAAAGGATTAGATTATTTTGATACCTACTCTCCTGTAGCTAGAATATCTTCTATTAGAACCCTTCTAGCTTTAGCATCCATTCATGATATGCTGATCCATCAAATGGATGTAAAGACAGCATTTCTAAATGGAGATTTAGAGGAAGAGATATATATGGAGCAACCTGAAGGTTTTATTGCTAAATGTCAAGAAAAGAAGGTTTGTAGATTAGTAAAATCTCTTTATGGCCTAAAGCAAGCTCCTAAGCAATGGCACAACAAATTTGACAAAGTCATTATAGAATTTGGTTTTGTACCAAATGAATATGACAAATGTTTGTATTCCAAAAATACAAATAAAAGTTGTGTTATCTTATGCTTGTATGTTGATGATATCCTTATTTTAGGATCTTCACTGGAATTGATAAATAATACTAAGAATTATTTATCTAACCAGTTTGATATGAAAGACCTAGGTGATGCAAACCTGATCCTAGGAATGCAAGTGTCCAAATGCAATGAGGGTTATACTCTATCTTTAGCACATTCAATTGAAAAAAATGCTAAAGAAGTTTGAGTATTTTGACAAAAAACCTGCCCTTACTCCATATGATAGCAATGTTGTTCTCAAGAAGAATGAAGGATCTCCTATAGAACAACATAGATATTCACAAATGATTGGGTCCCTTATGTACATAACAAATAGGACCAGACCTGATATTGCATTTGCTATTGGGAGACTAAGTAGATATACTAGTAACCCAAATCAGTCACACTGGACTGCATTAGACAGAGTATTTAGATATCTTAAGGGTACTCTAGATTATAGACTTCACTATACTAGACACCCTGATATCATAGAAGGTTACTCCGATGCAAATTGGGTAACTGATTCACATGATGTGAAATCCACTACTGGATATGTTTTTACCCTAGCAGGAGCTGCAATCTCCTGGAGATCATGTAAACAAACTATCATAGTCAGAAGTACAATGGACTCTGAAATGATAGCTTTGGATACTACATGTACAGAAGCCGAATGGCTGAGAAATCTTATTATGCATATACCTGTTTCTGTTCATCCTATTCTTGCAATTTCTATAAACTGTGATAATAAATCTGTTATAGAACTACTAAAGCATGATTCTGTGAATGCTAAGATGAACAGGCACCTGCAGCTGCGCTTCAAGTCAATAAAGAGCCTATTGGGCAAATATGTGGTTCTTGACTATATAAAGTCAGAAAAGAACCTTGCAGACCACTTGACGAAGGGTCTGTCTAGGACATTGATCCTAGAATCATCGAGGGGGATGGGGTTAAGCCCATAGTATAGTCACCAGCAGTGGCAACCCAACCGAGTCTGACTGGAGATCCCAAGAAGCCGGTTCAATGGGTAGAAACAAGCTGGACTAGGTGACTATTATGGAACACTGACCTGAGATTAAATTCTTTTTAAAATAAAAGCCCAGGAGGCTGTACATGTGTACATTCATACCCCATCCCTATGGTGACAGTGTTCCTTTTGTGATATGGATAGGCTGAGTTTAAACTCTTAAAAAGTCCAAGCATGATGTGCAGGGTTGATTCCTATCACTAACCCTTAAGGACTTACCTATATGAGAGGTCGTGAGGGCCGCGACTATAGGACAGGGCGATCCTAGACAACTCTCATGAATGTGTAAAAGTGCGCATGGCCATCCAAACGCGCCACCCGATAGACCTAGTACCTCTAGCGTACTATGTGTGCTATATTCCGAGTCTGGTTCAAGAAGACTGATTCAAGGCGTAGTCCATCAAGCTCTTCTTCAGACAAAGAGAATAGTCACTACGTGAGATTCAAGGCTGTAGTCCATCTCATTTATGCATAGTATACAACTGCCCAGAAATTCTCTTATTCTTATTTTATTCTCCTTCTTTACATTATCTTGGGACTTGAGCTTTTGGGGGGGATTGTTAGCTTTGCTTGTGAGCAAAAAGCTCAATTTCTAAAAGCCTATAGTCCCACATCGGCTAGTGGGAGCTCCCCCACTATGCATATATTACCTACTCTCTTTTTGCTTCATTAAAAGTTGTGTGTGGGAGCTCCATGGGCCACACGCGCGCGCCGCCGCCGCCGCCCGGCCCGGCTCGGCTCGGTTCGGTTCGGCGCGCGTAACGGGTGCGGGTACGTGTCCACATCTGCGGGCGCCGAATGCCGATTCGATTTCCTCCTCGGGTTCGGGCCGAGACCCTAAAAGAATTTTTGCTCCTCTCTACAAATTCTGACCGTTACAAAAAATTTAAATTCCATAACGTTCACTATTAAAATTTCGTCCAGGTTCAATGAACCTTGCTCTGGAAAAACGTTCAGTAACGTTTATTTTAATTGTCTCATTAATCTGTCATTATTTCCCTACGTTGGAAAAACCCTATAAATATCTTGTCTCATTCCTTCAATTTTTACACACAATAATTATCTTCTCACTCTCTCAAAATTCTCGTCTCCTTCGTATTGCTACTGTTGTTCTTCGTTGCTCTGGGCAGAGCTAAGTCGGGGTCGCTCTCTCCAAGTCGTGTGCGACAAGGAGATTCCGGTGAAGCGGGGATTTTACCACTAGGGGCGTTCGGATTCAGTCTGCACATAGACCCGAGCTAACTCTTAGGGCAGTGCTACGTGCACGACTTCCTCGGAGGCCGGTAACAATTACGTAATTTATTTTGTTTACAGATTTTTAGTGAAGAAATTGAAGAAATATCTAACACGTAACAGTCTGGAAAAAGAAGAAGAAGGGACTCATGGTTGAGTGATGTTTTATATATTCAATATGTGTAACCAAAGATGCCATATATACTTTTAACCTATTCATTTGTAGGGGTGCAACTTGGGCAGGATCCGAGTCCAACCCGATGAATCATAAGCCTAGTCCGAGTCAAAGCCAAACCTAACATCGGGTTCAACATATGAAACCCAGAACCAAGCTCAGAGGAATATAAAAGTACCAAAGTTACTCAGATTGGGTCGAGTCCGGCTTTATTGGGCTCTTATATGATATTCGAAATAATTTTAAAGAAGAGTAAATAATTTTATAAATTATATAGTAATTATGTCTCAATTATTATAAAATAGAAACTAAATTTTGATTTAGGGTAAGGAATTGAAGATTGGGTGGAGAAATTTAGGATTTAAACATTTTAGGTGGCACTAACATCACACCTGCATCGCATCAGCGCACCACCCAGGTCGTACTGCACCACTTCTGCCGCATCAGTACCGCACCTCCACCGTACTTAATTTCTCCACATAAAATTAAAGTGACATTCCATGGTTCGAACTAGCAACCATCGGAGGGATATGCTGAACCCGAGCCCAATTCGATTTTTGATCGGATTTAAATATTTTAATCTGAATCTGAGTCCAAATACGAGTATCTTCAATCATAGCCTAACCAATTAAGGAGTTTACCGATTATACTCGGATGTAGTCCGTACAAGTTTCACCCCTATTCATTTGCCTTTGGCCATTTGGATAAGATCTACATGGAATGGAGTCATGGTTGAGTTTATTAGCATTGATTTTTTTTTTTTTTTTTTTAGGATGTCCACTTCTTAATGGTGCTTGGAGGCATACCTTCAAGGGAATTCGAACCCGTGCCACTACGTATAGATGCTCTACCGTTTCTAACGGACTACGACCACTGGGACTATTAGCATTGATTCATCATGATGTTATTTAATTTGTCTAGCTGCTACGCATATGATTCGTAGAAAGGTCACTACTAGTCTACTACAGGTATTAAGCTCATAAACGACAAACAAAAATACATTTGGTTTCAGCATTGTTGTTTTCACCATCCAAAATGGACTTAAAAGTGATAAACCTCATTTGCTCAGGTTTCAGCTCAAATTTCAAAACGGATGACTTATGAATTATGATATATGTACTTGGTTTTGACTATGTACTCAACTTCTTCTTTTTTTGAATAATGTAGATTACTTATGATATCTGTACTTATTTATGATATCTGTACTGTACTTGTGATTGATATCAAATTTATAATATTTGTACTTGTGATATATGTATCCCGGACAAGTCCAGAAGTGAGTTCAACAAGACTTCGAACTTGGATAACCTTTCTATGCTTAGAACAAATCCTCAGATCCAGCATAACTTATAAGTGGTCGGAGGTACGGATGATCCTTCAGTCACGAAAGGCCGGGTCAACAAGTAACCAAAATCAGACCGGCTAAACAAACCCCCCTCCCTCCTCTCCCGGGACCGGCCTTGTAAGTACTTAATTTGTAGTATGTGTATCTAACTTATACACATGTACCTAACTTATGATTTTGATACTTGTGATATTTATACCCAAGTACTTAATATCTTACATTTGAGATCGTTGACAAACTCGTTGGTCTAAGACGAGACATAGACATAGAATATGTCCCGTTCTGGTCTAGTTGTACAAACGATTATACTTAACTTAAATCAAGCACAAAATAAAGATAAAAATTTGATCGAAAGTAAAACATAAATTATATAAAGATAACGCAGAAAAGATTTTAGGACTACAAATGTCAACAGCTTCCAAAAAATTCGGAAGTGAGATCGACATAAAAAATGAAATAAAAGAAAATGAGAAAGATGGAGGTAGGATTCGTAAATTTCACAAACTTTAGGATTGTATAAAAAGATTAGTTTCTCAGTCAACTGTCAAGACTTTTTTCCAAAAATTGTGTCCTAGGTCGAAGGACATTTCAGTCTTTTATTATTTATACATTCTTACAAATATTACATGCTAAAAGGTGAAGTATATATTGGAGTATTGGTATTTAAGAATTTATTAGAAGTACGGAAAATATTTTCTGTTTACCATAAAAAAGAGAGAAGCGTGTGTATGTGTGTGTGTGTGTGTGTTTTTCTTTCTTTTTTTTTTGGTGTGGGGGTGTGTTTTTTGTGGGGGGGGGGGGGGGGGGACATGAATAGTAAATGGAGCTAAAAACTATATATATTAAGTCCCAAATTTACACTAAAAAAAAGTATAATAGATTGATTTTTTTTGTGTGTCCACTTCTTAATGGAGCATGGAGGCTCGAATCCGTGCCACTGCACCGGGATGTCTCGTCGTTCCCAATGGGCTACGGTCTCAGGGAGACTTGGATTTGTATGATAATACTAAACGAATAAATCTTTAGATCTAAAATAAGATCCAGTGTCATTCTTCTTTCTTTCTCAAAAAATAATATAAAATTTAGAATATATAAATGAGGCTCCAAATTAAGCCTTATTAACCTATAAAATGAGTTCCTACATTTTGAATGTAGAAAATGTGAGGCCCAGATTATAGCTTATGTGGTTGGGATGTAACCAGCATTGAGTTCTAATTAAACCTTACTATTCTATAAAATGGGCTCCTACATTCTAAATCTAGACTATAGAAATTGGGATGAGCCTTACTTAGTAGATGGAGCTCAAAAGTATATCTTGAGGCCCAAATTTATAATAAAAAAATAAATATAGAATATATTGATTTTGTATGAGAATGAAAAACACATAAATCTTGAGGTCCAAATGAAATTAATGAATATAGACTTAGGCAGGGGCAGAACTACCCTTGGGCACGACCAGGCTGTAGCTTGCCCTAATTTTTTGAAAAAATTCCTTAGTTATGTTTTATTATTATTTTGGTTTGAATATGAAGCATGCAACAATTAAGTGACAAATAAATTCTCAAAAAATTGATATTTTAGACGGTGCAATGATAATGTCGTCTTGTTGTTCAAGCTATACTTAAAGTTCAGCCCTCCCTAGTTTTAGAGGCTAGCTCCGCTACTGGATTTAGGTGTCATTTTTTTTTTCCAAAAAATAATATAAAATCTAGAATCTAAAAATTAGGATTCAAATTGAACTTTACTATTCTATCAAATGAGTCTACATTCTGAATATAAAAAGGCAATTACTAAAGGCACACTAACTTTTGTTCACGGCAGTCCAATTCTTTGTGCCAGTCAAATTCTTGGTGCTAGTCCAGTTTGGAAGAAAATTTACTCATGACAACCAAAAAATTGCTATGTGTAGTCCCCCTCCCCCCTCCTCCTCCCTCCTCCTGCCCACTCTCTCCTCCACCAACGAGATCACCCTCTCCTCCGCCGCCGCCGCCGCCGTCGCCGCTGCCCACCCTCTTCATCACCGTCGTCGTCTAGTCCCAGAAGCTCGCCGTCGACGGCGGCTGGGAGGACGACTTCCCATGGGAAGGCAACTTCGAGGTCCAATAACTTTGGTGCAGTCAACTCCAGCTTTGAGGAGGGGCTTGGTCGACTACGGCGCGGGGGAAGGTAAGGATGAGCTCGCACAGGAGATGCAACGTGGTGGTTGGGGCGTGCGGCCAACACGGGCGCGAGTTCGGGCCGATGTCAAAAAAGACAACGATACAGGGCTTCGTGAGCGCAGTTAAGACCACCACCGCCGTGGAGGAAGAAGAGTTTCACCGATGGAGGGCTGCCGTCGCCGAGGAGGAAGAAGAAGAGCACGTCATAGCTCAACAATTTGAGATGAAGATTTGGGATGAGGACTGTCAAAATTTGACAGTCCTTTCAATAGGGAGGACTGTCAAAAATACATTCCTTTTAATAAGGAGGAGTGTCAAATTTTTTGACAGCCCTACTTATTCGAAGGACTATCAAAATTTTTGACGGTCCTAAAAAAATTGGATAGACCGAAGTAAATTTCTTTTCTAACAAACTTATAAAAAAAAGGCAAATTCTAAGGGCACCACACCATTTACTTGGGGCTATCCCAAAATTTTTTGAAAAAATTACAAGTTTGCCATCAAATTTTTTTACTTGGGGCACCACACCAATCAGTCTTAGGACTGCCAGCAGGTTGGTAGTCCTAACATATGTTAGGACTGCCACCCTACTGGCAGTCCTAACATATGTTAGAACTGCCAGCGGGTTGACAGTCCTAACATATGTTAGGACTGCCAACTTAGTGGCAGTCCTAGGACTGCCTATAAGCCCCTGTTTTTCAAATTTTAGTTAAATTAGTGCTAATTAAATTTTTATGTCATTTATAGCCTTAAATAATTATTAGGAATATTTAGGAATTTTTCTAGAATTTTTAAATGATTTTTAAATGAGTTTTATATATTAAAAATATCATTTTGTAATTTATTTAAATGTTTTAATATCACTTTGCAATTATTAAAATTGTTTTAATACATTTTTGTAATTATTTAAATTACTTTTATATCAGTTTGCAATTTCTTAAATGTTTTAAATTACGAAGTGCAATTTCTATTTTGCATTTACTCACTGTTAAAGCCTTTGTGTAATTCCTAAATCTATGGGGGCCTATCTGCTAAACCTAACCTAACCCCCCCCCCCCCCCCCGACCGAACACTCTCTCTCTTCCCTTACCTGCCCCCGACGACCGCCACGCCGACAGGCAGCCCCCGCCTTTTCCGGCTGCCCCGACCGACTTCGAGTCCCTATTTAAACTCCCCCTCACCGCCTCAGCCTGGCTACCACTTCCCCCGACCACCATCGACGCCCAAGCCCCGCTCTTTCCCGAAACCCTAACCGTAACCCTAACTCCGATCATCTACCCAGCGCCGCCCCCACGTCGAGCACCACCGCCCGTAACCACCCTCACTCGCTTCGCCGTGCTGAGCCGCGCCCAGCGCCACCGGAGCGCCGCGACGCCAACGCCTCCGCCGCCCGCCAGCTCCTTCGAAATCCACTTCGACGACCGGACACGTAAGTTGCAAGTGTCACAACGTGTCGTTTGTGTCTCGATTTCACGTGGGAGACTCGCCAGGACACGGGGATGCTCGTCCAATAGTTGGACACATGAATCAGTGTTCGTGCGTGTCGTCCGTAGCACGGACACGTTGTTACCTGTGTCCTTAACTGTCTGGACACAGAACCGATTTATATATTTTTTTTATTTATATCTAACCTAAACAGAAATAAAACTAAACTAAACCTAACTCTAACACAAGCCACGGGCTGACCCCCTGGCCAGCCCGACCCAACTCAAACCCGACCCCCGCTGGGCCGAGTTCGAGCCCCCCCTTGCTGTTGTTTCTTTTCTTTTTCTTTTTCTTTTCCTTTTCTTTTTCTTTTTTTTTGTTTTTATATATAATTATATATATATGTATACATATATTTGTATATATGTATATATGTATTATTATACATACTATTTTATGTATATATATATATATATGCTGTTTATATATATATATATATATATATATATATATATATATATACTTCATTTTAGTACTTTATAAATATATATATGTATGTATGTATATATATGTATTTATGTACATATATGTATATATGTGTATATTTTCTTGTGTGTATATTTTCATGGTTAGTAAATATTATATATATATTTGTATATATATATATATATATATATATATATATATATATATATATATATATATATATATATATATATATATATATATATATATACTTTATAAATTAAGTATTTTCCTTATAAATATATATATATATATATGTACTTTTAAACACATGTATGTATATTTTTACTATGCATAATTTTACCATATTAAAATAATAATATTTATTTTGCACTATTACCAAATTATATTTTTAGTGTATTTAAATTACTGCAACCATTTGGTGTCCAAGCCTAGCATGGGTTTTTGGGCTCAAATGTGTTTTGTAGGATCGTTGAGCACCTCTAGAGGGGGGAGGGTGAATAGAGTGCGTGTGTGCAGCGGAATATAATCACCAATTAAAAAATTAAACAATGGCAGATATGTAAGAGACAGTAAATAAAGATAGAGAATTCAAACTCAGTGACACAGCGATGTATACTGGTATCCCTCTGAGAGGACTAATCCAGTCTCGAGTACTCTTGCTCGATGTTAATCCACTATGGCACAAGCTTTAACTGAGAGCTTGCAATCTCTTACAACACCGTGCTTGGTGACAAGCGCACGACCAGCTTCACAACACCGTGCTTGGTGACGAGCGCACGACCAGCTCCACAACAGAAAAGTTGTTGAAACTTGAACGACCTCTTTACAACTCTTGAGTAACCAAAAGACTCTAAATCAACTCAGATAGTACTGGCTTTTGGCTAAGAGATGTGTAGGTGAGATTTGAAAATCTTAGATCGTTTTGAAAACACTTGAGTAGTAGAGAAGAGAAGATGAAGAATGAATTGATGATATGAAACGAAAAGTTCTTCTCTATTTATAGGTGTTTTCACCAACCGAACTCGGGCAGAACTCGGACAGAGTTCGGGTGCAAATATCTCGCAAAGAGACGTTGCTCGCTGATTTGGAGGCAACAGAAGTTTGAATACAAACTTGACCGAACTCGGTCAGAGTTCGGACCGAACTCGGGCCGAACTCGGCTTGGAGTTCTGTCAGGAGATATTTAAAATTCTTTTGCAAAAACAGTTTTCAAACATGTTTTTGGTTATTTGTAAAATCATTTGAAAAGACTATTTTCGAAATATGTTTTTGAAATATTTGTAAACGAAAATACGAATGGTAAAAGTAGGCTTTTGAAATAAGGACAGTTTTAACCCTAAGCCAGTATTACCAAAATTGATTTTACAAAGTAATTCCTAGACTCAATCAAATATAAAATACAGAATAAAAATGAGAACTGAGTCTTCAGAAGATTTGATGATGTTGACGCTTTGATTGATGTGGTACATCGTCCGTTGAATATGATTTCATGAATCCTGAAATGATTAGCAGCATTTTCTATATTTTGTGTATTGACTAAAGTGTATGTTGATTATCGAAATCGGGTGTGACCATGGAATGGGCCAACAATCTCCCCCATTTTGATAATTGACAAACTTGAGTCTATACCAAAATATATTTATATCAAATAGAACAAAATATCAAAATACCTGAAAAAAATTTGTTTGGATTTTGTTTTTGGAATTATCTCCGCTTTGGTATACTCTTTTTCTCCCCCTTTGTCAAGTAGTAAAATGAATAGGCTCCCCCGTAAATCGTGAAGCCAACAATAGAAAAGACAAGACAAAGTGAAGCAAAAAAATAAAAATAATCACAGCATAGACATATATGGAAACAACTGGAATAAAATGAACTATCTCATAAGAAACTTAAATATCATAGAGGTTTCCACTAGAAAAAAATACAACTGATAATGTCTAACTAAACAGTTTAGACATGAAATGAAACTACCATCAACTGTATCAACTAATCAAATCAAAATTCACTATCCCATGGCTGAATCCACGTCACATCGTGGGGTCGTTCGCACCTGGAGGATCATGAGGGAAGTATGCTGTGGTCGGGTCGAAATACTGAAAAGTAACCTCATCAGTAAATCGAGGACCAGGGAAAGCCGGGTGAGGAAGGATGGTGACCGGATGGACTGGATCCTGAGCCAGGCTATAGTGAAGGTCAGCAATACTATTTCTCAGCACCTGGGCCTGAGAAATGTGCCTGAACTCTGAGTCCTGATGACGTTGCGTAGAGACCGCAACAAAATCATCGAAGCGCTGGAAGAAAGTCTGATTGAATCCTGGGGCAGGGGCCGGAGCAGGAGGAGCATCAGCTGCAGGGGCCTCAGCATCAGCAGCTGGAGCAGGAGCAGCTCCAGGAGGTGCAGGAAATCGACGAGAACGAATCAGCTCAACAGGTGGAGAGGAGATGGCACACGTCTCAAGATCAATCTCAAAACGTCGAAAGATCGAAGCAAGGTGCATCGGATAAACTAGATTCCTGTCTGCATTTTTGCAGTTAAGCATCCAGTTCATCATAGTTTTGGGAACGGAGAATGGAATGCCAAAGTGGATGTGATATAGAGCAGAAAGTTCCAAAAAGGTAACTTCATCAGTAGATCCTTTCTTCCGAAGAAGAGCAGAAAATACCATACGATGAAGTTCATAAAATGTTTGGTTCAGATGTTTGGAAAAGATTCTCCGGGGAGGAGGGTTAGGGTGACAGATTAATTTCCTAAAGGAAGCCAAAGTGACATCGGCAGGGAACTGAATGTGGTAGATGTCAACTAATGCATCACCAAGATCAGGAATATGAAAGTATTCGCTGATATCAGTGGCGCTAAATTCTAACTCTTGCCCAGCAATGCAAGAATAGAAATTACCGTTAGGTTTTACCTGCAGATTGCAGTAAAACATGCGAACGACGTTGTCATAAATGCTCTATTGGACCTCGAAAAAATCGCGGTATCCAAGTTGGTCAAAGATTGGAGCATATTCAAAGAAAGTAGTAAAGTTAACGAAGGCTCCAGAGCAAATACGACGACTAGAGAAAGAATCAAACCAGAGATCCGAGAAGTCTTTGTCGGGAAACAAAGTAGAATCGTACTCTTCGGGATCTCTAGGTCTAGCTGGACTAAAGAGACTAGCAGGGGTATAGTCAGAGGATGAGGAAGCACCTTGGAAAAAGTTTCCTCTTTGACGCTTGGAGGCCATGAGGAGATGGATAGCAAATACCTTCAAAGAAAAAAAAAAGGAAGAAGAAGGAAGATGACCGCCCACTGGAACTCGTCAAACCCTTGCTAATATGGAGGAGGAGAGGCTTCTAGTAGAAGAGGAGGGCTTTCCACGTTTTGGTGTGAAGAAAAAGTGGAAGGGAAGTTGGATTATAAAGCCTCTAGGGCCGGCTGTTCGGTTCTGGAAGTTACCACAGCGCCGACCGAACTCGGTCCGAATTCGGTCCGAACTCGGTAAGAGTTCGGGCCGAGTTCGGCCACTTGCATTCCCGAGACTGTCAAAGCAGTCAGGTAAATAAAAGTTGTAATTAATAACGTTTGACTAGTTTATTAAATAACTGCTGTTATTTTCAGGTTAACTATAGGGGTTGTCCCAGCTAACGGAGGTTCACCGGGGAACTCTTAAATACCGCTTCGCTTCGACCGTAGCCGTGGTGACAGACATACCCTTTGTAAGTTTGTCCCCAAAAATAATTTTCGTTAAATAATAAATTATCAAGTCATAAATACAGTTTTAATTACCATATGCATTATGAGTCCGAGAATTCAAGAATGCCGAGCTCACGCCTCAAGATGTTAAAACGGTCTTCAGCCAATGGTTTAGTGAATATATCTGCTAGTTGATGAACAGTATCAATAAATTCTAAGCAAATATCCCCGTGTTGTTGATAATCACGAAGAAAATGATGTCTAACTTCTATGTGTTTTGTGCGTGAATGACAAACAGGGTTCTTAGTCAGATTAATTGCACTAGTGTTATCACAATAAATAGGAACATTTGTATAGTGCAGATTGTAGTCCTCTAAGGTTTGCTTCATCCATAAAATCTGAGCACAACAACGTCCTGCGGCGATATATTCAGCCTCAGTTGTTGATAAAGCTACTGAATTTTGTTTCTTGCTAAACCAAGAGACTAAGGCCTTTCCCAAGAAATGACACGTGCCACTGGTACTTTTACGGTCCACTTTGCATCCAGCAAAATCCGCATCCGAGTAACCTATAAGGTCAAAGGATTTGGTTTTGGGATACCATAAGCCAACTGTAGAAGTTCCTTTAAGGTATCGGAAGATACGCTTAATAGCACTAAGATGTGATTCCTTAGGGTTTGCCTGATAACGTGCACATATGCAAACGCTAAACATAATATCAGGGCGACTAGCAGTTAAATATAATAAACTACCAATCATATCTCGATACTTACGCTGATCGACAGGTTTGCCACTTTCATCAGCATCAAGCTTTGTAGATGTTGCCATAGGAGTCCCGATTGGCTTTACATTCTCGAAGTCGTACTTTTTCAGTATGTCCTTCGTGTACTTGGCTTGGTTGATGAATGTTCCGTTCGAGTGTTGTTTGATTTGCAGTCCTAGGAAGAAGTTCAGCTCTCCCATCATACTCATCTCAAACTCACTCTGCATACACTTGGCAAAATCTTGACAAAGTTGTTCATTAGTAGAACCAAATATAATATCATCTACATAGATTTGCACTAGAAGAATGTCATCATTCATGGATTTAATAAATAAAGTAGTATCAATCTTGCCTTTTGAAAATCCATTATCAAGTAAGAAGGCGCTTAGGCGTTCATACCAAGCACGAGGTGCTTGTTTGAGTCCATAAAGTGCTTTCTTAAGCTTGAAGACATGATCAGGTTTTTGAAAATCTTCAAAACCAGGGGGTTGTTTCACAAAAACCTCTTCTTTCAAAAATCCAAAAAATGCGCTTTTCACGTCCATTTGAAAAAGTTTGAAATCATTAAAACATGCAAATGCGCAAAACATGCAAATGGCTTCTGTTTTCCATAAAGAAATTCTCTTTATTTGTTGTGTTTCTGGGAAAATTACAACTGTAGGAATCCGATCTAGAAGACGATCGCTTTATCCCTTGGACTATGCGAAGAAGAAAAGCTCTCAAAATTTTGACAGTAGATATCAATGTATCTGTACAATGAATGAGAAAAAGAACTCTATTTATAGAGTCAAAACAGTAACTGAAAAGATAACTACCTCACCACTGGTGCATTGAAAAGTCACGCAGACTCTAAATACACGCAGGGTTAGTGAGTAGTTACTGGACGTGGCCCGTAACTGTTGGACACATGGCATTAGTGCATGGGTCGTGTGCAAGTTACTGGGCACGCGAGAGAGAGATCGGTGGCATGGCTGCCACGTACTCCAGTTGAAATGAAATCCACGCTGTCTTGCTGAAGGCAAAAATCCACGCAGTTTCGTTGACGCAGACTCGTTGAAGGCGAAATCCACGCAAGCTTTGAAGAAGAATACTTCAGAATTCACGCAGGCTTTGAGAAGAATAACTCAAAAATCCACGCAAACTTGAGGAAGGAGAAGGTTCAGAATCCACGCAAACTGCCAGCTGTCTTGATTTGGCACGCTTCGTCTGACACAAAATCTCTGACATTGATTATATTGTCAGTCGCATTAAATGAAGATAAGACCCAAAGTCACGCCAACTTGGTGAAGAGTGAGTCTTGCTAATAAAGATTTCGAAAATCACGCAAAAGACGGCGATGATCTCTCGAGTTCTGTGCATACGTGGCATACGAGGAGACGTTTCTCGACTGCTGTGTTGTCAGTCATTATGATTCTGACGTATGGCTGAGCTGTCTCTGCGTGATTTCTAAAGGAGATGGACAGGCAGAACTTAGCGTATCTTTTGTGCTGCTTCTCGGATCACTCTGCGTGACTTGTTCTGATCAACTCAGCGTGACTTTATTTTTGAGGCCTACAAAACCCCCTTCAAAGTTTTCGAAAAATGATAAAATATTTTCGAAATACTTTGAAAATAAAGATGATGAAATGAGTTAAAGTCACGCTGAGATGACTCCAAAGAGATATTTATCCCTAAATGATTGGACTGTTGGGATTCTGTGCAGTTAGGATCCCGTATCAAGCTCCTAAATCGAGACGAATCATGATGGGCCGTTTAGAATGAACCTATAAATAAGCCATAGATTACTTCTTTCCTTCTTTACTTGCTTTTGAAAGAGAGAACCACAGAAGAGAACTTCATCTTCGCCGACGAACTCCTTCTTCCCCGACTTCCTTTTCTCCTTTCTCAGTCGAAATGGCTCCCAAGAAAGCTGATGCTCAGGCCAAGGGGAAAGCCCCTGCAACTTCTTCGCGTGCCACTACTGACAGACTTCCTCGACAGGAAGTTCCGCAAGCTCCTATGCATCGTAAGTGATGGAAGAACATGAACTGTTGAAGACAAGTTTGATGAAGATGAACTCCACATAGAACTTTTTAGGATCTTTAAAATAATAAACTTCAGAAATATATCCCCCCTTCTTAGGGCAAAGGATATTAATAAAGTATGCCTCCCTCTTTAGGGTCGGCCATACTTCACATCTTCGTGTTTACGAAGCTCTGTGTTCCACGCAAAAGGAGCATGACTCTCATGATTCTGCGTGACTTTTTACGTTGGCAGAAATGTCCATGTTGAAATAGTTACGCAGCTTTCAGGATGACGCTACGTGATTTTTCACATGTTGACAGAGATATCAATGTTGAATTATTCACGCAGACTTCTGAGAGTCATCTTCTGGATAGATTAGTCTTCATCCTAATCTGTCTGGACTTTGCGTGAATAACTCACTCAGTATGTTATGGTAGTATATCCATATAGAGTCTATATCTGACTTTGTCTTCTGCCATTTCTTGTAGTGAACATCCGAAACGAAGAAGCAGATTTTGAAGGGTGCTTGAGTATCTCATTTAAGCATGATTTATCTCATGTAACATTCCCTCAATTTGATCTTCCTGAAGCAAGACTATCATTGTTGGCCAATCAAGACCACACAACCTTACTCTGCTTGATGAATGGACAACCTTTTCAGAGTCTGGATCTGGTATTCCACAAGAAACTAGCATTCTTATTCGGAGATGCTATAGCACAAAAATCTCAGCCGAAGGGCATCAGGGAAAAGGTGTGTTTCTGCTTTGAGGGAGATGTGAAACAACCTATGTACTGGCCAAAGGTTTCCCGGGGTTTATCAATCATGAGACTTATGCATGCCAGCTATCCGAGAAAGATGTCCTGGTATTTGACAGAATATCAGCAGGCGAAGGCAAGCCGTATTATTTACAGGAAGGAGGGATTTTTCAGTGCCCCGGAGGATCATGTATCAGTATTTCGGGGTTTGAAGCCTGGAGGCATACCACCTGAAGACTCAGCCATATTGATGCCATTCAGGATGCCCATTTTTCATAAATGAATTCATGTCTAACAAGAATGCATTCTATCCCACCGACTTGACACCGAGGATGAACGGCCTAATGAATCAGGAGAATGTGAGATGGAAGACTTTGGTCAACTGGGCTTTGGAGAATTTCGCGACTGAGCTGAAGAAGATAAATCTCTATGATGCCGTCGTCAATTCATCCTACGGTTTCAAGCCCAACCCTTTCCTATTCTTAGCTTGGTTGAGAGATATAATCACAGGACGGGGACCTTTATGACTCCGAAAGGAGAGATGGGCTTCGCCCTTCATGAGATGGAATACATCTCACACCTGCCTTCAGGCTCGCTGCCGTATGAGGAATATGTTCCTACAACAGAGGAACTGAACTTTCTGTCAGAGAAGAACCCAGAGATGGTCCATCTATTTGAAGAGATGATGTGCCATTTTGGCACATGCACTCTATATTACAAGGGTTCCAAGGATGAAGCTGGCAACCACATTCAGAAGTGGATGTCCTACCTTTTCATGAACCGTGAGAAGGATGAAAAGAAAATAAATGAGAAGAGGTGGTATCGGAACAGCAACTTCAAACCTCTTTCTGAAAGTGAAATCACTCATTTGCTGGAGAAATATGATTGCAAAGATTTCACGATTACTGAAGACTGGTACGAGTTCAAAGCCGGAACCACTTTCAGCTCTTATGTTAGACAGAGCGGAAAGAGCCTGTCAAGGAACGGTCATCTGGCCGAATTTCTATCCCTGTGGTTAAGAAGATTCATCATTCCTGGCTCCAGCTCTTTGGACAGGATACACAGAGGTGTTATCTTTGCAGCAGTACGCCTTGTGTATGGTTACAAGCTGGATTTGTTATCGGCGATGACCTGTAGGCTAAATGCAGGTCTCCGGAATTTTGTCACTAATATGTTGTCTGCTCAGAGGATGATGACTGAAGAATTCCCAAGAATAGAGATGCCCTTCACGTATCTTTATGGTCGGCTTCTCCTTCATCATGATGGTCTGATACCTCCAGGGGCAGGAGAAAGTAGCAGTCTTTTTCTGGAGAGGTACTCTGGAGAGACGTTCTGGAAGGTTCACACCCTCCCAGAATGTAGAAATATTTTGAATAGGGCGTCACATTGGTTGATCCAATGTGTCCCTCCACCATCGGGCTATGAGAGTATGCCCTTAAATATGATGGACGGAGATATGGGAAACCGACTAGATGATGTAGCCTTCCAATGGTTACAGAGGATCCGGCCTTCTCATCTAGTATATCGTCACGAAGAAATGGCATATCTGGAACCATATTTACCAAGCAGATTTGCCAGATAATTTGGGTATGACCAACTCCATGTTGGGAACGCCACTACTTGTTTATCTGCTCGCGGAGGACTCATTGACGGAGCTCGAGCTTGGAGATATTTTGCAGCTAGAGATACAAAGGTCGTATTCTCTATGCCTAATCCTTTGTCTAGCTCGGGGCCAAAGATGCTTTATACGTATGCACGTTTCTATGTGTCGTCGAGCACTTTCAGACCGAGTTTCAATCTGAAGACCTTTGTTGCAGAGGATGATCCAGGTCCATCGAAGAGGTCAAAGAAGAAAATTGTTATTCAGCACTTTCCTTCAGAACCCGAAGATGAGACAACAGAAGTTGAGTCTCCCTATGAATTATTCCAGGAAGGAAATTTTTCTGATGAGGTCCTTCCTCCTATATTTATATCTCTTTCTAAGAGGAAGAGAAGTGACGAATCTGAGACCATCTCCAAGAGGAGTACTAAGTCTCCAACATCTAGGAAAAAGAAGAAAGGAGTCTCAGTGACTGCTACATCATCTTTAGGCGATATCTCGGTTGATGAGGACGATGCCGCTGATAAAGACGAAAAGACTGATGAAGACGACGCTCCTTTGATAAGGAGGTCAAGAGGCAGATATGTCAAGAAGTCTGCCAGCAAAATTAAGGGCAACAAACTCTTAGAAACGATCATGAGTGGAGGAGTTTTGCCAGAAATCAGTGAAGCAGCTTCTACTGAGAAGACCGAATCTGATGATATTCACCTTGCAACAGCTTCAACTGAACAGACTGAAGTAGAGTCTGTTCAAGTTCAGGAAATAACTGCTCCGACCACAAGTGGAGTAGCTATTGAACCCTCGGAGACGAGGGTAATCCCATTTGAGCATGGGACAGAAGGTATCATTCAAGCACTGGATGACCAGATTGATTACTCTGAAGAAGCAACAGCTCCGGAAGAAACTACCAAACAATCAGAAGTTCCTGAAATTCAAGCTGAAGAAAACATTTCTTTGGCCAGAGGCGACGAAGACGTGCCGGCGTCTGAGCTATCAGCTGCTGATGATCTGTTAAAGAATGTTTGTCAAGATATCATTCTTCGAACCGATATTCTAGAGACAACTGAACCGGCAGCCAATACTGAGCTTGCTATCGTCATTGTTCCAGAGACTCATGAAGATGTAAATATCATTGATTCTGAATCAGAAGCTCATCCTGAAGACGAAGAAGAAGAAGAAGAAGATGCTGAAAGAGGAGAAGACTGGCATGCTGGCACCTCTACTCCTTACGATGAAGACAAAGTCAAGGGAAACAAAATGGAACTTAGCCCTGAACCTGCTCAATCACCGAACAACGCTCTAGCACCCAGTAATTCTGGAGCTGGAAGCAGCCATATAAAGCAGGTATCGGATACAATCATGGACCGGTTGCGAGAGGAAGCAAAGCTCCCTCCACATACCGAGTATGAACCTCAGCCAGGTAGAACTTTATTTCAAATTCTGTTTTCGCTGCTTCTTTCTTTCTTTAAATGCTGATTACATTTTTCTTTAACTGTAGGAACTGCTGCAGCAATGAGTTTGACTCATGCTCCGCTTATCCAGGCTGATGCCGATGAAGGGAATTCACACTTAACTTCTCCGATGGCACATACTTCTGTTCCGAGGATAGAGAATATTCAAGCTTCTTCTTCCATGATAACAGTGACTCCTGGATTTGAGACTGGATTAACAAGAACTCTAGGAATGTATTCAGATATCATTTACTCATATCTAGATACATTTTCCAAACGTTTCTTGAAGGATGAAGCTATGTCATTTTCTGATCTTCGAACTATGGTTAAGTTCCCTCTCATGGCGCTGCATCATGCTGGTTGTGAATCTCAGTGCATTTTCTTCAAACATCTCCTGGATGAATTAGAAGTAACTTTCCGAAAGCACTGGGAGACTAAGAAGGAAGATCTTCAATCTTTAACTGTAACTGAAATTAGTCAACTAGAGCATGAAGCACAATCCCAACAAGCAGCTCTTGAAGCATTCCTTGCCTCTTCTACTGAGAAATTAGTAGAAAAGGGTGAAGAAATATTAGCTATTCGTCAAAGAGTAGAGCTTCTGGAGAAGGATAAAGCGTCCAAGGCTGAAGAACTGAAAAAATTAAAAGAGGAACTAGCTCGTCTTCAAGAGCGCATTACTGTCATGGAAGCAGATCAAGCTGAGGTTGCTACTACTTATATCTCTGAAGTTGAACACTATGAGACTCTTCGGAAGGAACGAGAACGGATGCAGGCGGAACAGATTGAAGAAGTCAGCCGTCGCCAGTCTACCATCATTACTTTTGATGAACAGAATGTTTCAATTGTAGCAGCAGAACGAGTTAGAAAAACTCATGAAGAGAAACTGACTGCTGTTCTAGATCGTATTAGGGAGCTGATAACTCCAAATGAGTGAACTTCTTTTATTTTCACTTTCACTTGTATCTCATGTTTTGATTCTGGAATGAGAGTAAATGAAAATCCTTGATCTGACTTTTGGTTTTGCTGTTTTGAAAATGATAGATTCATAGAAAATATATTCAGAGGTAAATAATACATGACATATTTCTGTAGAATAGAATATACAAACGATAATTCTATCAAATGATATTAAACCAGAAATGATCTTAGTTTAATACTGATTGAAAAAAATAGAATTCAGACATAAAAATATCTTTAAATTCAATTTTTCATGATCTTTAGACTCAGAAATCAAAAGACTAAATGAATGAACGGATTAACCGTCAGATTATAATGAACGGACGAACCGTCGGATAGATGAACGGACGAGCCGTCAGGTATTGATGAACGGTCAAACCGTCAGATGAACGGATGAACCGTCAAATATGAATCATTTTTCAAAACAGTCAATAGAAACCATATTGGAAGACAGAAGGTTGCAATAGAAGTCACCGATACTCGTATCGGAATCCCAAGAAGTGGTACTAGAAGAATCAGATCTCTTATCTTCGTCAGACTCAAGATCTTCATGGATAATGTTGATGAAAGGAGTAGGTGCAGTATAACCCAATCCGCATTTCGTCCTTCCATATTTCAAAGGAGGAATCCGGATAGGCATTTTTCTTCCTTTTCCATTATTAAGGCCAGTCCTGAAGTCATAGCCCATATTTTTGATGATGTCTCTAGATTGCTGACTATAACGACGTAGTTGTAATCTTCCAGTATCATCATTTTTGTCACCATCTTCAAGATCAGAAGGATTTTGAGGCCCTTTGTAGAAGAATATTGGAATGTCTCCTGGCTTTCTGCTGGGAACTAGAAAGTATGAAGATTGTACAGGTTCTAGAGATACATCTGTATGAACAGTCTGTACAACTCCTATGGTTATTGTGTTCAAGTCATCTAACAGATGTAAATAACTATGAACATAATTACACACATCAACGTACTGCAAAGGTGGAGACTTTTCATTAAATGTAAAAGCAGCAATATTTACATTGGGAGAAGGCTGAGCCTTAGAGATTTTAGCCAAGTCAATGACTAAAGGGGGAGAAGAAGAAGAAGCTTTGTTTCGATTAAGATTGATAACAAATGGCTCAGAAGAGGTGAGCTCCCTTGAAGTTTGAGTAGGAAGAGTAGTCCGCCCTCCAACTGGAATTAGCAGAGTATCTTGTGAAGGTACAGGAACTGTAGTACGCCCACTGACAGGAATGATCAGTGTATTCTGAGTAGATGACTGAGGTAACGGAGAGATCCGTCCACTCACTGGAATGATGAAAGAATCTTCTCCAGAGGGTTTAGGAGATTGTTGCTGAGTAGTTCGACATTTAACAGGGATTATTAAAGTCTCACTTTGTGCATCTTCTTTCTCCATAGCTTGTATGATCCTTGTATACTCTTCTTTGTACATTCCGGAATCATTGAAATAAGCTTCAACCCCATGGAAGGGATTTATATCAGCAACTTCTTTTTGTACTCTTCCATTGCTATCAATGTATTTAAAACATTGATGAAGAGTAGAGGGCACCACATTATTTTCATGAAGAAAGGGCCTCCCCAGAAGAAGATTATAGGATCCCGCGATCTCGATCACATAGAAAGTGACTTTAGATCTGAAATCACCTATCTGAAGCTTCAGATGAATCTTTCCCAAAGGCTCACTTCGGCTTTGATTGAATCCCAAGATAGTAGTAACCGTCTTGGAGAGCTTGTGAAGAGGGATTTTTAGTTCATCCAACAAACTCTTTGGCATTATGCTTATAGTAGACCCTGGGTCAATGAGAATACGATCTATCTTCATCGTATCAATATAACCAGTGTAGTAGAGAGGTCGGTCATGTCGATTATCCTCCAGTAACATGTCGTCTTGTGTAAAGGTGATATTTGGGATAATCTCCAGTACACTGTTGCAATGTAAGCAAGTGGCAGGTTCCGCATCCGGCTTCTTCAATTGTGCAAGACAAGAGTCAGCTTGTAGAAGTGCTTCACTTAACGTCTCCCGAGTCTCTTTGGAAAGACGTAGAAGTTCAAAAAGGGACATTCTAGCTGGAGTATTAGCAAGCTGAGCCAAAATGTCGAAGTTGTAAGGCTTCTGAAGTCCAAGAGGAGAAGACTTCTTGATTGGCTTATCAAACCGAGCCTGTTGTTTGTCTTTCTCCAGAGCCGTAGGCTTGGGAGGAACAGGTTCAGTAGATGGTTCTTCTTCAGGAGGAACATTAGGAGCATCTTTAGCATCTGAAGGGATATCAGTAGGATCTTCAGGATTTTTAGAATAATCCTTTAGGTAAGGTTTCCCCGTTCGAGTAGCACTAACAAGTGCTTCTTCTTTGTCTTTTGGCTCTGTGTCAGAGGTAGACCCAAGAGAAGTCATATGACATGACTTGATCTTTCCAGCCTTCTTGGATTTTTGAGAAAAAATCTTTTGAGGAGAAGGCGATTCAAAATCTGCCACTAGATCAGGATGGATCCACATGATTTCCTCTGTTTCCAAAGTGATTGGCACTAATCCTTCAGACTGTGGAGGAGGAAGATTCACTATGTCAAGAGTTGCCTTGGGAATAGGAACAATCCCACTTTCAAGGAGTTGAGGAGGGAAATTTCCAAATTGCATAGAGACGACGTTGGAGGTGACGGTCTTCTCTTTTGGAGTAAGAGAGATAGCTCCAGATTTAATCATTTCTTGGATCTTTCCTTTCAATACATAACATGTACGAATTGTATGACCCAGTATTCTGTGATATGGACAGTATTTAGGACGATCTGTCTTACCAGCTTCATCAGTGTCACGACCCGATCCCAAGTTAATGGGTCGAACCGGACCATGCCCAGCCTGCACCGTGGTGAGACGGCGGCAGTAAGCTGTTCCATTGCAGGTATTCACAACAACACAAATACATTTGTCACAACTGTTCTATTCGGAATTTGAAACTTTGTTTAATAAATATTCAGAAATACAACTGGAAGGAAAATGCTGAAATAAAACTACAAACTCCAAATAAAAGAAAATGCAGAAAAGGAAACTATCTAGACATCAGGTTCAGCAGTCCCAGGATCAGCGTCCTCCAGAGACGGCTCCGGTACCGTCGCAGGGTAGAGAACCGGATCGTAGTAGCTATTATAGTATAGCTCGTCATCCTCAGTGTTACCTAAAATGTTGTCTCCAGTCAGGAGGGAGCAAGAACGAAATATGCATCTCATATCTTAAATAGTAATTGGAAAGTGCAGGATAAACAGTTGAAATAATATTTTCAGCAGTTTAAAACAGTTCAGTGTGTTTTGAATATGCAAACGTCTATGACCGGCTTGGGTTGATCAGTAGTATCCTAGCGATACGATATGGCTTATCCCCGTGTGTGAGAGGGGTAAGCTAACACAGTCAGTTCAGTAGGGGCTTTGGTCATAAACGTTTACACTATTCCCCCAGTCCCAGATTCAGTAACAGTAACAGTCGATAGAGTTCCGTGCCAGCAGTGTGGTTTAACATGCATCTTAACTTTACTAAATAAAATACAGGAATACACAAATCGTAACTTGCCTTGTATTAGATTGACTGGAAAGACGAGTCGGTACCGAGGAGGAACGTCAGTTGTAACTTCGAGTTCCTACAGTTGAGAACTCGACTTAGAACCTTTAATAACCAGGCTAAGTGCTAGTTGCAATCTCTAGTAGTAAGTCCTAGTCAGGTTTTAAGTTGTATTAATCTACAGCTAACCTTTACGTCGCAACTACGTGCGTTTGATTAAGCCGGTTAATTGGATTATTTGGAAATAACAACGAGAATCAATTAACTTTGGAAAACTTTGTATTTTTGTAATATATTTATAAAAATATAGTTTTCTTTTAATGATAAATCATGAACTAGTTATTTACTAATTTTTCATCCATTTAATTAATTCTTAATTAATTATAAAATTACGCTCTAACTACGATTTAAACGTCTAATCAAAACCACCCAAGATCACATCCACCCAGAAAAGAAAGTAAAAATCTACGCTACACAATACAAGGGCACAGCTAAACATCCTAGAGTGGGCTTATGCCCTGTACAATTATTTTTACATCAAATAAGAGGAAATGATTTAATTACTAAATAAAATGCAGTAAAATAAATAACTATAATAAATAGCCTAAATATTAAATAAAATAATTTAAAATAAATGTTAAGAGTCTCAGACTCGGTCCATCATCAAAATCCAGCTAATACCACAACGCCCGGTCGGACCGGTGCGTTTGCATTTCGCCAGGGCCCACAGACCGGTACGGTCGTCGCCCGAAAAATCAGTTTTAAAATTCATTTCCGAAAACCGATTTTGAAATCAAATTAAATATAGTTTTGTAAAATTTTGGGCAGCACTTCCTCTATTTCGGGACAAACCCAAAACTGGGAAATGTGCCACAGAAACCTGCAATTGTTCCAACCAATAATAATCCCAAAAATATAACCACCGAATTAACTTTCCAAACCACCAGAAATAATTTCCCAACCAACAGAACTTCCCAAAATACCCGGGAATCACGCAATCAAACCAACAACACACAAAACCCAGCAGACAAAAATCACAGAATATGCTAACGCAGCTAACCGAATTTCCCAAAGGGAAATCGGGGACCGATTCTCATCATAGACTCTACGGGAGGGACGAACTACTGTGATTAACAGGGATTACCAAATTTCCGTTGGCGGGGAGCCGCAGGAAAAACTTGGGGAGAGCCGAAACGACGTTCGGACAACTCTGAATCGGGTGCAAACTCCGCAGATCTGGACAACAGGGTAAACTCCGCGGATCTGGACAGCAGGGTGAATTCCACGGAGTGCTGGACAGCGGGGTGAACTCCACGGAGCGCTGGACAGCGGGAGAGGGGTGACGACGGGGTCGGCCACGCGCGTAAAAGGGCGCGGGAGAGGGTCTGCGGGAGAGGGGCCGCGGTTTGGCTCGCCGGAGAAGGGGGCTCGCGCGCTGGTGGCGCGGGAGAGAAGCTGCGGGCGGCGGGGGAGCCGGAGATGGTCGGCACGGGGTGGATCTGGCCCGCTGGAAGCGGCGCGGGCGGCGTCGGTCGGCGTGGAGTTCGCCGGGGGTAGGTAGGGCCGCGGGTGAGCGCGGACGGCGGGGCACCGAGCTTCGGGTGGTCGCACGCGCGGAGAGGGGCACGGATCTGGGCTCGGCCGGCGGGGAGGGTCGCGCGCGGTGTCCGAGGCAGGGCCAGAGTTGGCGCGGCTAGGGCAGCGCCTTGCCGGAGAGAAGTCGGGTGGGGTTCTGTGGAGTATTGGGGAAGGGTTGGGGAGAAGTTCTCCAGAGAGATGGAGAAGGAGAGAGAGAGGTTTGAGTAGTGAGTTAGGTGAGGGGAAGTTATTTTTGTGAGAGAGGTGAGTTATTCCTCTGTGAGATCTTGAGCAAGAGAGTAGGGTGGGGTGTGAGTTAAAAGAGTGGTGAATGAGTTGTGGGTTTATTAAGGAGAAGAAGAGGAAGAGTCCCCTTCCAGAACGTGGGGAACAAAGTGAATGAGTGGAGAGGAAAATAGTGGAGGGAGTTATAAGGAGATGGAAATGAATGCTGTAGTGGTGGGAGTTACGAGTAAAAAAAGAGAAAGGGTTGTGCTGGTCCAACGGGACAGCTAAAAAAAATTTTTTTTTTTTTAAAACAACTATTAGTCAAATCAGATTTTAAGAAAGAGAGGAAATGGATTGGGTTCGGGTTCAGGCCTGGGTCTGGGTTCGGACTCGGGTCTGGGTCTGAATTCAAAAATCCATGTTATTTAATAAATTCTTTTCCATTCCAAAAATATTTAGTAATCATAATATTAATAATAATAATAATTTTGAAAACGTTAATTAATGAAAACGCTATTTAATAATAAAAACTCTATTAAATAAATTAATACGAGGATGATGGGTTTCACAATCTTCCCTCCTTAGAAAATTTTGTCCTCGAAATTAAAGTAAGGTAGGAAAGACAAACATGTACGGGTACTGCGTCCGTAACTCAGGTCCAACCATAAGGATTTCCAAGGCAGTCGTGGATGAGACGGTTTAGGGACAAGTTTATGATATTATCCACGCAGAAAAATACAAAGGCGAACAAAAGTACACGAGGTTGATCAGACCATCATGCACCGGTCCTGATTAGACAATATATTAGTGGGTGCACCCAATAAAATACTGTCATGATCAAGCTTGATAAAGAGATAGCTTGCAAAACTAGGCTAACTTCGTCAGCATCAGTCAAGTTTAAAACGAAAAGATAAGAAAATAGGAGTTTAAGTGATGGCTCAAATTCTGATCTTCTTCTTACCTCTGACTAGGCTTGCAACTAGTTTCTCTGGCACTGAAAGGTTAAGTCCAATCTTCAGTTCTGAATTATTCAAAACGTGACTCGGAATCCGAAATGTAGTGTCTGAGCTGTGACGTAGAAGACGTTGCACACTCTCAAGATTAGCTGGTAGAGCTAACTGGTACGCTACTTCCAACTCGTCTTAAACTTCAAATGACCTGATGTACCTGGCCTCAATTTCCAGCTCCGTTAAAACTGATTGTTCCTCTGGTAGGAGAAAACTTCACCAAAAGCAATTTGGTCTTCCCAAGACCTACCAAAATCCAAGACGCAAAATCTCAATACACCTTCAAGCGTCTGGATTGACCTCTCTGCTTGCTCGTCCCGCGGTACTCCATGAATCCGGTAGATGTGCTTCTCGTACAATGCTGCCCACTTCTTAGTGGATAACCAACTTTGAAGGGAAAAAGTGTGCTGACTTAGTCAGTCTGTTTACTAAAATCCAATTGGTGCCCTTCCCTCCTTGGGAACAAGGCAATCCTTACTCGAGGTTCATTGTTATATGCTTCTACTTCCACTCCGAATTGTCCAGCGGCTTCAACAAGCTTGTTGTCCTCTTGTTAAATTCCTCATGTTGACAAATTTACATCTAATCTCATACCTGGAATTGTCCTTCTTTATTCTATAACACCAATCAATGGAGGCATATTCCGATACATCTTATTATCTCCTGAATATATGGAATACTGCAACTGGTGCATTTCTTTCATCAACTCGTTCCTCCGTTTGCCAGCCGATACGCAAAGTCTCGTACCATTCTTCAGAGTTCCAATACTGATTAATTTAGAAACCCTCAAGTGTTCCTGCCAACACTTGATCTCTAAGCCTGCAAAGTGCCTCGTTTTGAAACTACGTTCTATTGATTTTTGTCCCTCAGCCTCAAACTTCATCAATACTGAATCAGCATCCAACTCCGTCTTTCTATCTCCAGGTAGTATAACCTCCAGTCCCACCTTCTCAATGTCTTCTAGCAGGTGCTAGTCCTTGGTTAAAAACTTCGCCATTAGTATCGACCAAGTGCATCAGCGACCACATTGACCTTACCTGAATGGTACTGCAGGTTGATGTCATAATCCTTCATCTGCTTTAACCACCTTCTTAGTCTAACATTCAGCCCTTCCTGAGTGAAGATATATTTCAGACTTTGGTAGCCCGTACATATTTTCACTCCCTTTCCATAAAAATCATGCTTCCATAGCTTCAAGGATAATTGCAGTAAATTCAAATTAGGCGTGGGATGATTCTTCTCATGAGTCTGTAGTTGCCTACACGTGTAAGCAATTACTTTCCCATGTTGTCGAAGAACGCAACGCAGTCCTCTTCCAGGGGCATTACTGTAAATTGAGAACCCACCGGTTCCTGCGGGTAGCGCAAGAATTGGTGTAGTGGTAAGTCTCTTCTTCAGCTCCTCAATGCCGTCTGGCAAACTTTCGTTCAGATGAACCCTTCATCCTTCCAAGTGAGCTTCGTCACTGGCTCAGCAATCTTGGCGAAATCCTTCACGAACTTCTGATAGTAGCCGGCCAAGTTCAAGAACTTTCGAATTGAACTTGGGGTATACCACTCTTCAACAATAGCTATCTTCTACCGAAATTTCTTCTTTTGACAACATGGCCAAAAATTCACCCTGTCAAAATTCCACGTTCAGGTAACTTACCATAAAACTTCTTTTTCCTCAAAGTTTCCAAAACTTCCTCAGGTGTTCTTCATGCTCTTCTTCAGTCTTCGAATATATCAGAATGTTATCTATGGAGAAGATAAACCGATTCAAATACTCATGAAAAACTCTGTTCATGAGATTCATGAATACAGCAGGAGCATTTGTCAGTCCAACGTCATGACCAAAGAAAACTACCCATACTTGGTGTTTGAACGCCGTCTTGGAAATGTCCTCTTTCCTGACTTCGATTTGATGGTAGTCAGATCTTAAGTCAAACTTCGAAACACCCTAACTCCACACAAACAGATCAAACAGATCCTCGATCCGGGCAGAGGGTACTTGTTCTTTAGTGTCTGGTAATCGATGCACATCCGTTGTTCCATCCTTCTTGGGCACAAACAAGATAGGTGTTCCCTAAGGTGAAGTTCCATCTTGGATAAATCCTAGAGCCTTCATTGGTCTGGTCCTTCATCTTCTTGGCCTCCTTCGGGTTGACTCTGTAACATCCTTTAGAAATAGGAAAAGAGCCGGGGACTAGGTCAATGGTGAATCCTAGGTCTCTAAGGACATCCTGTTACAACTTCCAAAAAGATGATGCTATTCAGCGGTTCTAGGTACTATTCTTCATTGTTCTGGCTCTTGCATGAGCAGTCTCCAACTGCTTCATCTTCTATGAACCTCGAGTATGCATCATGCCTTATTGTAGGAGGCAGGGTCTGCTGGATAGAAAGAGAGTCCCTAGGTTGTGGCCTAACAGGTGTTGCTGGGATATGCATTTCGGTATGATGGAAAGATAAGGGGCAGTCCTTTACCCGATGTTCAGCAGATCCACATGCCAAATATTTCCCAATCTCTTGCGACAAATATTGGCTTGGTGACCAGGCCTTTTGCAGTAGTCACAAACCAATAGCTTCTTACAATATAACTGGTGGATAAGGCTCAAAATGTCTTCTAGGGTGAGGTTCCGCTCCAACTTGGTTTAAGATAGCCAAGGCTACATCATTGACGTTCTTCATGTCTTCTCTCGTGATATTCTTCTGTTCCTGCTGGGCTTCATCTTGAGCTTTCTGGAACTCCAGGATTACTTGAAATAGGGCAACCATTTGGAAGATGTTTGCTGGTACTGGTGGAGCAACAAAATGAATACTCCACATAGGAAATGCAACTCAGTTTGAGATGAGGTAGGAATCGCCAATGTAGGGAAAACTTCACTGGATGTACTTTGAGGACGGTCAAACAGTCGCGAGGGAAAAGACCCTGGGCTTGGTTGAGGAGATGGGGTATGATCCGGAGATGACACCTCATCGCCAGCAGGATTTGGTCAACGGTCATTCTCTAGATGGTTTAGGATGCAAACATAAGCAAGGTATCCTACCAGTCTATAATCAAACAAAAATATTTATTTATAATATATTTCGGTCCTATGTTGTGACAAATTGATGTTCTAGTGTTCTAATTGTTTCTAGGTATGTTTTCCTAAGTTGTTGTTCAGACCTGCATGGGCCACCACTGAAAACATGTCATGACCCGATCCCAAGTTAATGGGTCGAACCGGACCATGCCCAGCCTGCACCGTGGTGAGACAGCGGCAGTAAGCTGTTCCATTGCAGGTATTCACAACAACACAAGTACATTTGTCACAACTGTTCTATTCGGAATTTGAAACTTTGTTTAATAAATATTCAGAAATACAACTGGAAGGAAAATGCTGAAATAAAACTACAAACTCCAAATAAAAGAAAATGCAGAAAAGGAAACTATCTAGACATCAGGTTCAGCAGTCCCAGGATCAGCGTCCTCCAGAGACGGCTCCGGTACCGTCGCAGGGTAGAGAACCGGATCGTAGTAGCTATTATAGTATAGCTCGTCATCCTCAGTGTTACCTAAAATGTTGTCTCCAGTCAGGAGGGAGCAAGAACGAAATATGCATCTCATATCTTAAATAGTAATTGGAAAGTGCAGGATAAACAGTTGAAATAATATTTTCAGCAGTTTAAAACAGTTCAGTGTGTTTTGAATATGCAAACGTCTATGACCGGCTTGGGTTGATCAGTAGTATCCTAGCGATACGATATGGCTTATCCCCGTGTGTGAGAGGGGTAAGCTAACACAGTCAGTTCAGTAGGGGCTTTGGTCATAAACGTTTACACTATTCCCCCAGTCCCAGATTCAGTAACAGTAACAGTCGGTAGAGTTCCGTGCCAGCAGTGTGGTTTAACATGCATCTTAACTTTACTAAATAAAATACAGGAATACACAAATCGTAACTTGCCTTGTATTAGATTGACTGGAAAGACTAGTCGGTACCGAGGAGGAACGTCAGTTGTAACTTCGAGTTCCTACAGTTGAGAACTCGACTTAGAACCTTTAATAACCAGGCTAAGTGCTAGTTGCAATCTCTAGTAGTAAGTCCTAGTCAGGTTTTAAGTTGTATTAATCTACAGCTAACGTTTACGTCGCAACTACGTGCGTTTGATTAAGCCGGTTAATTGGATTATTTGGAAATAACAACGAGAATCAATTAACTTTGGAAAACTTTATGTTTTTGTAATATATTTATGAAAATATAGTTATCTTTTAATGATAAATCATGAACTAGTTATTTACTAATTTTTTATCCATTTAATTAATTCTTAATTAATTATAAAATTACGCTCTAACTACGATTTAAACGTCTAATCAAAACCACCCAAGATCACATCCACCCAGAAAAGAAAGTAAAAATCTACGCTACACAATACAAGGGCACAGCTAAACATCCTAGAGTGGGCTTATGCCCTGTACAATTATTTTTACATCAAATAAGAGGAAATGATTTAATTACTAAATAAAATACAGTAAAATAAATAACTATAATAAATAGCCTAAATATTAAATAAAATAATTTAAAATAAATGTTAAGAGTCTCAGACTCGGTCCATCATCAAAATCCAGCTAATACCACAACGTCCGGTCGGACCGGTGCGTTTGCATTTCGCCAGGGCCCACAGACCGGTACGGTCGTCGCCCGAAAAATCAGTTTTAAAATTCATTTCCGAAAACCGATTTTGAAATCAAATTAAATATAGTTTTGTAAAATTTTGGGCAGCACTTCCTCTATTTCGGGACAAACCCAAAACTGGGAAATGCGCCACAGAAACCTGCAATTGTTCCAACCAATAATAATCCCAAAAATATAACCACCGAATTAACTTTCCAAACCACCAGAAATAATTTCCCAACCAACAGAACTTCCCAAAATACCCGGGAATCACGTAATCAAACCAACAACACACAAAACCCAGCAGACAAAAATCACAGAATATGCTAACGCAGCTAACCGAATTTCCCAAAGGGAAATCGGGGACCGATTCTCATCATAGACTCTACGGGAGGGACGAACTACTGTGATTAACAGGGATTACCAAATTTCTGTTGGCGGGGAGCCGCAGGAAAAACTTAGGGAGAGCCGAAACGACGTTCGGACAACGCTGGATCGGGTGCAAACTTTGCGGATCTGGACAACAGGGTAAACTCCGCGGATCTGGACAGCAGGGTGAATTCCACGGAGCGCTGGACAGCGGGGTGAACTCCACGGAGCGCTGGACAACGGGAGAGGGGTGACGATGGGGTCGGCCACGCGCGGAAAAGGGTGCGGGAGAGGGTCCGCGGGAGAGGGGCCGCGGTTTGGCTCGCCGGAGAAGGGGGCTCGCGCGCTGGTGGCGCGGGAGAGGAGCCGCGGGCGGCGGGGGAGCCGGAGATGGTCGGCGCGGGGCGGATCTGGCCCGCTGGAAGCGGCGCGGGCGGCGTCGGTCGGCGGGGAGTTCGTCGGGGGTAGGTAGGGCCGCGGGTGAGCGCGGACGGCGCGGCGCCGAGCTTCGGGTGGTCGCACGCGCGGAGAGGGGCGCGGATCTGGGCTCGGCCGGCGGGAAGGGTCCGCGGTGTCCGAGGCAGGGCCAGAGTTGGCGCGGCTAGGGCAGCGCCTTGCCGGAGAGAAGTCGGGTGGGGTTCTGTGGAGTATTGGGGAAGGGTTGGGGAGAAGTTCTCCAGAGAGATGGAGAAGGAGAGAGAGAGGTTTGAGTAGTGAGTTAGGTGAGGGGAAGTTATTTTTGTGAGAGAGGTGAGTTATTCCTCTGTGAGATCGTGAGCAAGAGAGTGGGGTGGGGTGTGAGTTAAAAGAGTGGTGAATGAGTTGTGGGTTTATTAAGGAGAAGGAGAGGAAGAGTCCCCTTCCAGAACGTGGGGAACAAAGTGAATGAGTGGAGAGAAAAATAGTGGAGGGAGTTATAAGGAGATGGGAATGAATGCTGTAGTGGCGGGAGTTACGAGTAAAAGAAGAGAAAGGGTTGTGCTGGTCCAACGGGACAGCTAAAATTTTTTTTTTTTTTTTTAAAACAACTATTAGTCAAATCAGATTTTAAGAAAGAGAGAAAATGGATTGGGTTCGGGTTCAGGCCTGGGTCTGGGTTCGGACTCGGGTCTGGGTCTGAATTCAAAAATCCATGTTATTTAATAAATTCTTTTCCATTCCAAAAATATTTAGTAATCATAATATTAATAATAATAATAATTTTGAAAACGTTAATTAATGAAAATGCTATTTAATAATAAAAACTCTATTAAATAAATTAATACGAGGATGATGGGTTTCACAACCAGGTTTCTTGATCTCTGGTAATTATATTTTATTACCTTTCAGCAGACATTCAAAGATACCAAGGACATCGTCGTCATCAAAAGAATATTCTTCTCTAGGGCGTGGTGTTCTTGATTGTTGAGTTGTAGAGGCAGGAGTTTGAACATTTGATGCATCTTTGCTCTGAAGATTAACTTCAAGAGTTTCTTTTTCTTTACGAGCATTATTTTTATTGTTAGCACCTTGTCCTGTTTCTTTAGGAGTCATCTGCACTCCTAAACCTTTGAAGGTTTCGGTACTGATTTCTGCAGCTTTAGCACTGACTATGAAGGAAGGCCAATCTTGAAATTGAGTGGACCCTGTCCACATACTGATGATTGGCAACAAGTTTGATTTGCACGTGTCAATGGTGACAGCATCAGGAGTTCCAAGAGGCATCTTCAGAGCTTCTCTTCGAAACCGTTCAATGTATTCCTCTGTAGATTCATTATTTTTCTGCTTGATTCTAATAAGAGCAGACATAGTCATGTCATTAAGCCCTTCATAGAACCTTTCAAGAAACATCTGTTTGAAACTAGCAAATGAGGTAATACTCCCATCTGGGAGACTTCTATACCATTCATAAGCCGTTCCCTTGAGACATCCAATAAATACCCGAGTAAGAAGGGCATCACTTGGTTGTAGTTGATCAGTCATCACTTCAAAGTGATTGATAAACTGACTTGGAGAAGTGGTTCCATCATAGAATGAGATAGTAGGAGGCTTGTATTTAGAAGGATATGATACTTGCTTCCATTCTATCGGATAAGGCTGCTTGATGCCTAACCTTTGTAAACCATCCTTCTGTTTGAATGCCTCGAATTGAGTTTTGAGATTTTTCAATTCTTCAGAGACAACTCCCGAAGATTGTGGAGTTGTGGCTTGTAGAGAATAGTTGGAAGGAGGAACAGCATTGTAAGCACTACCCCCAGCTCTAGAGAGACTAGGATTTGGTTGAGCAGGTCCAGGAGTATTGGATTGTACTGCTGGAGGAACTTGTACTGGACTTATATCAGTATCAACTGGTATGGCATCTGATACAGTCTGTCGATTTTACAACTGAGCTGTCATGAGTTCATACATTGACTTCATTGTGTCAGTCATAGACTTCATTTGCTGTTCCAAAGAAGCAATTCTTTGATCTTGAGGAGTCAGGGAAGAAGAAGGTTCATCAGTATTCCCATCAACCATATAAGTCGTGACTGTATGAGGGATTATTGATGAACTAGTAGATGTTGTATGCTCTGAATCATTGCTTCGTGTATCAAAGTCACCTATAGGAGAATTACCCCCAGTAGGAAGAGGTGGGAAGTTAGATTCTCCAAGAAATTCAGAATCAATTTCAGGGATCAAATTTCTTTGACTAGAAGCCAGGACTCTTGCTCTGGTGTTTCTATATACTCCATCTGGACTATCAACTCTACCTCCGGTGTTCCGAGAAGTCATGTTGACAGAGGCAAACAAAGGCTCATCTTCATCAGGCATAGGTTCATACTGAATCCTATTAAAGACAGACTGTCGTTTATTTTGACATCTGTATTGCATTGTGACTCTTGGCTGGAAGTCACATTCATGATCACCATGGTCTTGAACTGTTGATTCACATCTGCACTGAATTATGACTCTTGGATAGAAGTCACATTCAGCATGTTCCTTTGATATAGAATTACTCCTTCTCTTCTGTTGAAGATATTCCCGTAAATCTGTTTGTGAAGATTGAGGAGTATACTTCCTGTTCTTGGGTCTTGATGGCTCTTGATTATACAAAGAATGATTAATGTGAGCCACATAATTTCTTGCATACTCTGCATCTGGATCTTTTATCTTCATATCCAATTGGTATGGTTTCTTAACACCAGAAGTGCTGAGTTTTGTTCTTAAATCAGTGGAAGGTAACATATTAATTTTGGAAACATGGAGTTTTCCTTCCATTAATCTGGATATTTGCAAAGAAGGAAGAGTTAAACCACTCCCTTGATTAGGAGTTGGTAACAGACCCTCTTTAGTGGACAGATTCTGTGCCCAATTTGAAGAAATCAAAGAAGAAGACATTAAGGAATGTTTCTTCTTAGACTCATTCAGATGTTGAGACATAAAATGTCCAGAAGGAAGAGTAGTCAAAAGACCATCTCCTTTCCTTTGACTAACAAAAGTATCAGTCAAAGCTGTTCCTGGAGTAAAAACTACAGGAGCAGAAGAAACAACTAAAGAGTTATTCCTTTTCGAAGGAACTTTGTGTGGAAGACCACCCCCAGTTCTAGTAGAACTCGGTGAAGAAGAAGAGATAACTAAGGAGTTATTCTTCTCTGATGAAATACACGCTGAAACAGACTTGGTTAAAGAACCAGAGCTATTAGCGTGACTTTTGATTTTAGAATTACACGCTGGAACAGATTTGGCTAAGGAGCCAGTACTGTCAGCGTGACTTTTGAATGTGGGATTGTACACTGGAATAGATTTGGCTAAGGAGCCAGTACTATCAGCGTGACTTTTAGAGTTGAATTTGCACACTGGAACAGATTTGGCTAAGGAGCCAGTACTGTCAACGTGACTTTTAGAGTTGAATTTGCACACTGGAACAGATTCGGCTAAGGAGCCAGTACTGTCAGCGTGACTTTTAGAATTGAATTTGCACACTGGAACAGATTCGGCTAAGGAGCCAGTACTGTCAGCGTGACTTTTAGAATTGAATTTGCACGCTGGAACAGATTCGACTAAGGAGCCAGTACTGTCAACGTGACTTTTAGTTACTGTCATCTTCGAGCGCACAAGAGTGTGCGTACTTGCAGTGGAGTTATTGCCAGTGTTAGGAGTAGACACTGTGGCAGAGACTTCACCATTGACTGCCAACTGATTCTTAGGGACATAGACAGAGTGTCCCTTCGACTTGGCAGTGATGATGGAGGCTGGAATAGGCTTGCCACCCTTAGCCCGCTGCATTTCTTCATAGGCGAGTTGATCGAATTTGATCGTCATCACCTTCTTCGTCGAGCCGATTGACGAAATATCGCATTGAGTTGTTACCATCTCAGAAGAGGAGATAGTTTTCCCCAGCAGAGTCGCCAATTTATTTTCCATAAAGAAATTCTCTTTATTTGTTGTGTTTCTGGGAAAATTACAACTGTAGGAATCCGATCTAGAAGACGATCGCTTTATCCCTTGGACTATGCGAAGAAGAAAAGCTCTCAAAATTTTGACAGTAGATATCAATGTATCTGTACAATGAATGAGAAAAAGAACTCTATTTATAGAGTCAAAACAGTAACTGAAAAGATAACTACCTCACCACTGGTGCATTTGAAAAGTCACGCAGACTCTAAATACACGCAGGGTTAGTGAGTAGTTACTGGACGTGGCCCGTAACTGTTGGACACATGGCATTAGTGCATGGGTCGTGTGCAAGTTACTGGACACGCGAGAGAGAGATCGGTGGCATGGCTGCCACGTACTCCAGTTGAAATGAAATCCACGCTGTCTTGCTGAAGGCAAAAATCCACGCAGTTTCGTTGACGCAGACTCGTTGAAGGCGAAATCCACGCAAGCTTTGAAGAAGAATACTTCAGAATTCATGCAGGCTTTGAGAAGAATAACTCAAAAATCCACACAAACTTGAGGAAGGAGAAGGTTCAGAATCCACGCAAACCGCCAGCTGTCTTGATTTGGCACGCTTCGTCTGACACAAAATCTCTGACATTGATTATATTGTCAGCCGCATTAAATGAAGATAAGACCCAAAGTCACGCCAACTTGGTGAAGAGTGAGTCTTGCTAATGAAGATTTCGAAAATCACGCAAAAGACGGCGATGATCTCTCGAGTTCTGTGCATACGTGGCATACGAGGAGACGTTTCTCGACTGCTGTGTTGTCAGTCATTATGATTTTGACGTATAGCTGAGCTGTCTCTGCGTGATTTCTAAAGGAGATGGACAGACAGAACTTAGCGTATCTTTTGTGCTGCTTCTCGGATCACTCTGCGTGACTTGTTCTGATCAACTCAGCGTGACTTCATTTTTGAGGCCTACAGCTTCTAGTCTAGCAACAGGAGCATAGGTCTCATCATAATCAATTCCTTCTTCTTGATTATAACCTTGTGCAACTAGACGTGCTTTGTTGCGTAGAACTTGTCCATCTTCACTGAGTTTATTTCGGAACACCCATTTGGTACCAATTATCGATTGTCCAATAGGTTTAGGAACGAGTTCCCAAACTTGGTTTCTCTCAAATTGATTAAGTTTCTCTTGCATGGCAGAAATCCAAAATTCATTAGAAAAAGCTTCATCAACATTTTTAGGTTCTATTTGTGAAATAAAAGCGACATTTGCTGCTATATCAGAATCTTTAAGAGATAAACGTGTACTTACACCTTTGGATACATCACCTATAATGAGAGTTTCTGGATGATCTGGCTTGAATCTCAATGATTCAAATCTTTGGGCCATACCTTTCACAAGGCTCTTCTCAGTTCCTGCATCTTCGGAACTTTTATCAGTTCTTGCCTCTTGGGTAGGATCTTTCTCAGAACTCTTCTTAGTCTTTTTAGATGCATCTTCATCATCATTGTCGCTAGATCTGTGACTATTCAACTCATCAAAGGTAACATTAATACTTTCTTCAACAATCATAGATCTTTTATTGAAAATTCTATATCCCTTACTCTTAGCAGCATATCCGAGAAATATTACGTCATCTGCTTTGGAGTCGAACTTTCCCAAGTTATCCTTGGTGTTCAGGATGAAACAGCGACAACCAAAAACTTTAAAATAAGAAATGTTTGGAATTCTTCCAAACCAAAGTTCATATGGTGTTTTCTTCGAGATTGGTCGAATTAACACCCTATTTAAAATATGACAGGCTATACTAACAGCTTCTACCCAAAAATATTTAGGAAGATTATGCTGATTAAGCATGACTCTAGCCATTTCGCTTAGAGTTCGGTTCTTCCGCTCCACAACACCATTCTGTTGGGGAGTTCTAGGACAAGAAAATTCGTGGTAATATCCACTATCATCACAAAACTTTTTGAAATCAGAATTTTCGAATTCGCCACCATGATCACTTCGGATACGAGTAATCATGAAGCCTTTTTCGTTTTATACCTTTTTACAAAATATCTGAAATTCAAAAATAGCATCACTTTTGTTTGATAAAAAGTAAACCCAAGTAAATCGAGAGAAATCATCAACAATAACAAAAGCATAGAGTTTACCGCCAAGACTAGCGACTCTACTAGGACCAAATAAATCCATATGAATCAACTGCAAAGGTCTTGAAGTACTTACAGCGTTGATGGATTTAAACGTAGACCTATGTGCTTTGTTCTTTTCACAGTCAGCACATACCATATCTTTCTTAAATGGAATCTCAGGGAGTCCTTTTACCAACTTCTTTGTATTCAGACGTGAGATAGTATCCATGTTTGTATGTCCTAGTCTCATGTGCCATAGCCAGCTTTCATCTTGATTGGCTACTAGGCACCTTCCTGCATTATTAGTATTCTCCAAAAAGAAAACATAAATGTTGTCTTCTCTAATCCCTTTATATACGGGATCACCAGATGACATATCATATATGGTACATTTATCTTTCACAAAATTGATACCATAACCATTATCTGCCAAATGACTTATGCTCAATAGACTATGTTTCAATTCAGTTACTAGACAAACATCCTTTATTATTGGATAAGGAGAAATACCTACAGTACCATTACCTATAATATCACCTCTCAAGTTATTTCCGAAGGAGACGTATCCTTCTTTCTTCATCGATAGCGTAGCGAATAAGGATGCATCACCAGTCATGTGTCGCGAACATCCGCTATCGAGGATCCATTTGCTTCTAGCATGAGAGGGTTGAGGGTCCACCTACAAAACAAGTAGATGAATCCTTTGGTACCTATTTTCTGAAGGGTCCTTACTGATTAGTTTTAGGTCTCCAGACTAAAGTGTGATTGTCAACAAGCTTTCTTGCTAAACAATACTGTGATATGTGTCCGTGTGTACCACAATAAGTGCAAGTCAGTTTGGAACCAGATGTGGTTGAAACTGTGTTCACATGCTTGTTTGGTTTCTTGGAGAACCTATAAGTGAAAGCATGATGATACTCGTGTTTCTTCTGTGCTTTCTTGTTTTTAGTCCTCTTAGGTGTATGCTTTGCATTAGGACTAAAATTAGGCTGTGTCACAGGCATTTCCTGTTTGCCTAACTTGATTTCTAACTTTTTAGAAATTACAATAGACTCTTCATATTTAGCAGTCATAACTGAGAGTCTCTGTTCTATTACTAAGTGCATCTTCTTCTCTGTGTCATACAACTTTTGCATCTTACCATAATCTCTTTCTTTCTTTTGAATAGTGAGGATAGCCTCATGATAGTCTACCTTGAGTTTGGCTATCTCTTCCGTGTTACCGGTAGTAGATGTCTCGTTAGTATCTTGAATAAGATTGGACAATCTAGCTAACTCGGTTGTGTATGCCTTAATCTCTTTTCGAGATTGCTTATACTTGTCAAGCACATTTTTGTGTTCTTCAAGTAAATCGCTAAAGGCATTTTCTAACTCATCGAAAGTAAATTCATCATATAGAGGGTTTGAAGATACCTTATCAAATGCCATAAGACAGACATTTGCATTGCCGCAGGATCTATCCTCTTCTTCAGAATCACTGGCATCACTTTCATGCCAGATACTTGTGTTGGCATACTTTTGACCAGTTGTAGCTTTTCTGCTTGATCTTGATCTGTCATATGGACTGCTCTTTTTGGTGGTTAGACAGTCCTTCTTCATGTGCCCTGACTTCTTACATCCAAAGCATATGGTTTCATCTTCATTGCTTTCTTGGACATCTTTCTTCTTTCTGCTTGTAAACTTTAGGTACTTCCTGAAGTTCTTCACAAGTAGGGCTTGTTCATCACCACTTGATGATTCTTCATCAGAATCGTTGTATGTAGGTTTTCTTGCTTGAGCTTTGAAGGCAATTGTTTTCTCCTTTGGTGTTGCTTCTTCAAAATCTTGCAAGTCGAGTTCATGGGTCATGAGCTTGCCCATCAAAGTTTCCAACGACATTGTGGTGAGGTCGTTTCCTTCAATAATTGCTGTGGCTTTTGGATTCCAGTTCTTTGTTAGAGCCCGCAGCACCTTTTTAATCTTCTCGTGATTGCTGTAATCCTTACCAAGAGATTGCAAAGGATTAGTTATATCAAGGAAACGAGTAAACATCTGTGTAATTGACTCACCGGGTTTCATCTTAAAAGATTCATATTCCTGAGTCAGTCTACTAATTTTGGATTCTTTCACTTGGGAAGTCCCTTCATGGGTTATCTCAAGGAGTTTCCAAATTTCATGAGACGTCTTGCAGGTTGAAACTCTGTTGAACTCGGTTTTGTCAATTGCACAGAATAGTGCATTGATGGCTCGAGCATCAAGACTAGCCTTTGCTTTTTCAGCATCGGTGTACTTGTCATGCGGCTTTTCCATAAGAATACCTTCAACCACTGTGGGTGGTGGTTTCTTATACCCATCAATGACTATTGACCAAAGATCAAAATCTAGAGATTTTAGAAAGAAAGTCATTCGTGTTTTCTAGTATGTGTAATTTGTTCCATCAAATAGGGGAGGTCTATTTGTGGATTGCCCTTCACCGTTGAATATAGATTTCACGGCTGCCATATATATACTCTCTAGGGTATGTTATATAAGAATATAACCCGCTCTGATACCAATTGTAGGATCGTTGAGCACCTCTAGAGGGGGGGTGAATAGAGTGCGTGTGTGCAGCGGAATATAATCACCAATTAAAAAATTAAACAATGGCAGATATGTAAGAGACAGTAAATAAAGATAGAGAATTCAAACTCAGTGACACAGCGATGTATACTGGTATCCCTCTGAGAGGACTAATCCAGTCTCGAGTACTCTTGCTCGATGTTAATCTACTATAGCACAAGCTTTAACTGAGAGCTTGCAATCTCTTACAACACCGTGCTTGGTGACAAGCGCACGACCAGCTTCACAACACCGTGCTTGGTGACGAGCGCACGACCAGCTCTACAACAGAAAAGTTGTTGAAACTTGAACGACCTCTTTACAACTCTTGAGTAACCAAAAGACTCTAAATCAACTCAGATAGTACTGGCTTTTGGCTAAGAGATGTTTGGGTGAGATTTGAAAATCTTAGATCGTTTTAAAAACACTTGAGTAGTAGAGAAGAGAAGATGAAGAATGAATTGATGATATGAAACGAAAAGTTCTTCTCTATTTATAGGTGTTTTCACCAACCGAACTCGGGCAGAACTCGGGCAGAGTTCGGGTGCAAATATCTCGCAAAGAGACGTTGCTCGCTGATTTGGAGGCAACAGAAGTTTGAATACAAACTTGACCGAACTCGGCTTGGAGTTCTGTCAGGAGATATTTGAAATTCTTTTGCAAAAATAGTTTTCAAACATGTTTTTGGTTATTTGTAAAATCATTTGAAAATACTATTTTCGAAATATGTTTTTGAAATATTTGTAAACGAAAATACGAATGGTAAAAGTAGGCTTTTGAAATAAGGACAGTTTTAACCCTAAGCCAGTATTACCAAAATTGATTTTACAAAGTAATTCCTAGACTCAATCAAATATAAAATACAGAATAAAAATGAGAACTGAGTCTTCAGAAGATTTGATGATGTTGACGCTTTGATTGATGTGGTACATCGTCCGTTGAATATGATTTCATGAATCCTGAAATGATTAGCAGCATTTTCTATATTTTGTGTATTGACTAAAGTGTATGTTGATTATCGAAATCGGGTGTGACCATGGAATGGGCCAACAGTTTTCACACATTCAAGACCTGTACAAGTCATATTGGACTTGATTCATGGCCTTGGGTCCTGTATTTGAACTTTGGTTCAAATTATATACATGGACAAAATACGCAGATAATTAATTATTTAAATTCAATTGTGTGCAAATGCTGTTTTTGATTTTCTAAAAATACTTAAAGTATTGTTAAAATTATGGAAAAATAGTATTTAGATACTATGTTAAGTTAGCTAATTTAGTATAATTTTTGTAGTAATTAATTTACTGTTTTGCCACTAATTTGGCATATGAAATCAAAACTCATTTTCTGTATACTTAGGAAAACTGATTTTTATAAAATACTTGTACTGGTTAATAAATTCCAGAAAAATTATAATAAATTTCTATAATTAGCAAGGATCGTTTTGGTACTTTGTTTTATGTAAAACTAGGCTTTTTGTCTACTTCAAAAATTGTTAGAACACAATGGTCTTTTGATTTATTTATTGATTAATTACGACTTGTAACTTTTAGTGTTATTTTGAGTTTTAGCCGTGTTGAACCCCACCCCTCACTAGTGTAAAGACCCTAGAAAGTTAGTTAAAGTAGTATGTCACCCCACATTGGTCTCCTATGCCAAAGTCATCATTTTGGCTAGGTGCCCAGTCACAAGTCGTGTTTTACCAATTAGTGTCCTAGTATTTTAGCTTAGTATAAAAGCTAAGTTATTATATTTACTTCTACAGTGACGAGTTACCGGACATCCATAGCACTGTTATCGCAGCTTGTTTTGTTTTGTTTTGCTAGAGGCAAGTACTTTCTACGAACTTTACATACTGCTATAACAATAAACTGTGATTTACCAACCATGTTAAATGCTGATCATTGGGGTAGCAAGTTAGAACTTTACATACTTTCAGTCTCTACCATGTTTATACCGTATCTCATATCTCTCACATGTTTAAATAACGGGTTAAGGGGAAACTGTTAGTATTGTACGTGAATATGACCTCCTTCTCCGTATGTATTTACCGTGCTCGGTGACATTTTATATGTGACCTTGCCGTATGTTCTGATCCCGCATTTGTGTATGGATATACACCGATGCCGTTCGTGCACGTATGTGCACACCAGAAAAACTTGATATGTGCCGCTGTACATCCTATACACCTATTGACCGATTCACGTACATGCTACGGTTTTAAACTTTTAAACTACATGTTGTTAATTCTAAAAAGAACTAATTAACCCATGATATGCCATGATTCCAGTTTATTATATTCCTGTTCATGCTTCGTATATTTAGTTTGCTAGAATCAGTACTTGCTCCCGTCCTGACAGGATAACGTTGTAGGTGTCCTTACTGAGGAGGAGTTACTCTGCGATACATATTATGGAGATACTGCCGAGGACCCGGCTCTGCCTTACGAGGATGTTCCTGCGGGGAACCTCGCCTAGTTGTCTTTTGTTTACTTAGACTTTTGAGAGTAGACATGTATTAGACTATATCTTTTTGTAACTGGACATGTATCCAGTTTTACTTTGCAGTTCACTTGTACTTGGACATTTTACTATATACGACGACTTTTGTGTTTGGAGCATTTATGATTCTTCTTTACTTATAGAACTGTTAGCACATTTAGTCTTATCCTGTTGTCTTTAGAACAGCTTACTACGTTTTATCTCAACGTAGGCTGGGCATAACTCGGCCTGGCCCAACAATTTGGGTAGCGGGTCATGACATGTTTTTAGTGGTGGCCCATGCAGGTCCTGACTAAACTGTTTGGTTACGTTATTGTACCAAGCATGCCTGCAATTAGGAACTTAAGGTAATTAGACAACATTAGGAAAGACGCTTCGAACACCTAGAGGAATGCTAGGATTGCAACATAGGAAATATAACGCATGTTTGCTATTATAATTAGATTTCCTTGCATGTGATTGCTTACTTTAAAAATAAATCCTTATAAGTCCTTTTTACTTTTATTTAGATGGTGCTTACTCGTTCGTCCCAGTATGTTACCCCCGGGAATGGGGCCCTCCTTATCCAGTCAGCTGACCAGTCGACTGATACACCTCCACCTACCACTTTCCCCCACTCCACAAATCCACAAACCCAGATACCACAACCACCTTCCACATCACAGGCCCAGCAGGACCCGATACTTCTACCACCCCCTATCACTATACCCACCCAGGCTTCCGTCACACTCGACGGGAACTAGCTGCTCACACTGATTCAAGGGTTCCTAACAACCCATCAGGAGCAGACTACCCTACTCCGCCAGAGCATGGAGCGTTCTGAGGGACGTCCCGTGATCCCACCACATGTAGAGCCACGGCAGAGAGCGGGGACGATCAAGGACTTCATGGGTCTGAATCCCAAGGAGTTCTCTGGGACTGAGGGCATAATAGTAGCTGATGACTGGCTAGATTCGGTAGAGAGGAAGCTTCTGGGAGTTAGGATGTCGGATGACCTCCAGGTCGAGGCAGCGGGATTTCTGCTGATAGACTTAGCAGGAGTCTGGTTCCGGAATGAGCCGTTATTTGCGAGAGGGAGAGCCACTTGGGATCAGTTCAAGACCCAGTTCAAGAAGAAATTCTTCTCGACCACTGCTAGAGTAGCCATGGGGCTACGATTCCAGAACATCCAGCAGGGGAACCGTTCTGTTGACGACTATGCGGCAGAGTTTAGTCGCCTGAGCCGTTTTGCTCCTAGTCTGGTTGCAGATCCAGAGGAGATGACCCGTAGATTTTGCCATGGTCTAGTTTCAGACATTGGCATCCTTATAGTGGCGAACGGTACGACTGACTACTACCAGAGCCTAGAGTTGGCCCGGAGCATCGAGGAGCGTCTTCTGTCATGCAAGAGGCCGGCTTCTGTACATCATGAGGGACCGTCCAAACGTCATGCTTTCCAGCAGAGAGCACCGAAGCAGCCCCAGCAGACTTATCGTCCCCCTACATCACATCACCGACCCCGCCAGTTAGAGCCCCGGGACCCCGACAGCAGCAGCAGCCGAAGGGAGCTTTGTGTGTATACTGCAAGAGACCAGGCCACGACTCGTTCATCTGCAGGAAGAGGTTGGGTCAGTGTTTAGCTTGTGGGTCTGCCACCCATCAGCTTCGAGAGTGTCCAGTAGCGAAGACTAGAGGACCGCTTCCGACTCAGCAGCAGAGGTTTGGGCAGCATCTGCAGCAGCAGAAGGGACCTCAGGGGAAGGTTTATAGCCTAGCCCTTGAGCCGGAGCCGGAGCCGGAGCAGGTTTCGGAGCCGGATTACTTAGCTGACGTCATCACAGGTCATGTTTATTTGCATACTTTTCTAGCTCTATACTTGTTTGATTCTGGTGCATCTCATAGCTTCCTATCATTAGAGTTTATGCATGAACATCACTTAGTATCTACACCTACTGCGGAGGTTAGTAGAGTAATGACGGGAGGAGGACCAGTGCCTATTAGAGCTAGCTATAGATGCTCTATTATGATAGCCGGAAGAGAGTTCGAGGGGCGATTCTTTGTGATGCCACTACCCGGTTATGATATCATATTGGGGATGGACTGGCTTAGCTATGCCCATGCATCTATAGATTGTCATGAGGGTAGTATTTTGTTCAGTCCCCCGGGCACAGCACCATTCAGTGTCAGGAGGACAGGGCCGGAGATCAGCCTAGAGCCGAACTGTTGTGCTACAGTTGGGGACGCAGTGTCACGCCCCGATTCCGTAGAATCGATAGTCGTCCCCCGGGCGTGATGCCGTGCGAACCTAAGTTGCGATCGCACAAGGCATAGTCATAAGGTTATCCGAAACACAACATCAAGTTAGAGTACGCAGAGAAATTGAATGACACATTAAAATAGAAATAGACTTTTTCATTGATAATAAAGCTTCATTTACATTGACTTCATTACATGCATTGCCGCGCGGGCTACAATATGACTCGACTTACAAAATGAACGCCGATAAGATAGTTATTCCATACATTACACCCCTTTATACAAGCAAAAACCATTACACATTTCCATCTGCGATCGAGGCGAGTCGAGCCGCCATCTTCTTTTGGACTGAGTACGGGGTCTTCTTCAAAAGAAAACCAGAAGCAAGCCTTTACACGGACGAGGCTTCAAAAGTGTCCACGTCGCCTTGAGATTTTAGGTGGCACGCCCTTCGTGGTTCGGGGTACCTGCGTGGAGAGCGAGGATCAGTACATTACACTTTGTACTGGTGCGTGGCAAGTTAAGTTCCAAGCTCTCATTTGGTTCAATGAGTTTATATGACTTAGTTCATGAATGTTTCTAACCATCCTAATGAATTTCAAGCGAGAAATGACAAGCATAATAAAATTTACGTTGAAACTTACCAACGGCGGCCCGTGCCGCGTCTTATGAAACTTACCATGTTCTTCCCTGTCAATTGTTATCATTTATATTTCAAGTGCAACATTACGTGTGATTGGTCACTGACATCACAAGCCATCCTGGACTATAGCTTTGTTAGCCGGGGCCCTTGCAGCGCAAGTAGCGAGCCCCGCTGCAAGTCCCCGCTTAACCCGTGCTATCATCCAGCACAGCTATACCGTGTTTCCTCCTAGGCCGAGTCGGTCCCGTGGCCCCGGGTAGTCGTTCGAGGAAACTCTCTCCTTGTCGACAAGTTGTCCAATGACCGAGTTAAGACAACATTTAGTTATTAAGGCCTAGCCTATTTTCTCTTTGAAACTTGATCATTTTACCGTGTCCGTGCCCTTGCTTTCATTCTTTCATCCGCAATAACACTATCGATTTACTTAAGAAGGGGGTCGAGAAGAGAAGGGTCAGCCACTCACTTTGAGTTTTCTTCGATGAGGGAACTTGTTGGTCGCGTTAGACGTCGCCTACGCGATTACCTGAAATCGTACAAGCAACCGATTAGAACACTGCATTAATCAAGGAGTTCGATAGGAAATGCGAGTTCGAAATGCAAGCCATGAAAACCATTGAAAACATTCACGAAAGCGTATTCAGAAAACAAAGCCAAAACCAACGCAAGCGGCGTGAAAAGCAGAGCAACGGGAGGTCTCTCCCGACTCAGCCACAGAGTCAATCCTCGAGGCGCAGTCCGCTGAATATGGGACTTGGTTCCGAAGAAGTCATTCCATAACGAGGAATGGATCTTAATTCAACCGTTCCCGTTCGATCGACTCGGCCGATCCCGACCTATCGGTCCCGACCGAATCGATAGCGACAGTGTTCCTTTCTTGTGCACCCTGCGGACAGAGTACGGGGCACGATGTAGGGACGGGGCACTACACCATAACCAACTAAGAAAAAGTTTCGTCCTCGAAACTTAAAATAGAACCTACCTCTACGAGAACAACGAAGGAAACTTCTTTTCATTTCTGACTCAAGCTCCCACGTCGACTCCTCGACTGAATGGTTTCTCCAGAGGACACGGACGAGGAGAATAGCATGGTTGCGGAGAAGTTATC